>JAACJN010000119.1:0-140027 GCA_013368555.1 Collybiopsis confluens | reverse complement strand
GACCGGTTGGGGTCCACGCACAGAGGGGGGGCTACCGGTAACACTCGGATGCGCGATATATTGCGATACGCTTATGACAAGAGACAGTACGTATCACAAAAATACCGAAACGCACATCTTTCGAAAAGACGAGTAGGACTCGGGTGCCCGCGATTTTTGTAATTATCTACTCCATGTGTATTATTACCACTACGCATAATTTGATTGAAACCGCTTTCGTCGAACCATTTGTCTGACACCGACTATCAAATTGCTTTCGTCTCAGACGACACCGTTGCAGTACAGATGATACTGCGGTGGTGGCCGTCTGAGATGAGACCAAGCAAGTAAAGAGCAAAAATCTCGTTCACTGTACTGTACAGTACGTACAGCATTCATCGTCCATCTCAGACGTAACGGTTAACGGTAACCATTGTGGCTCTATCATTGCTTGCGTTCGGTTACGTCTGTGACGGAAGATGCAATGATTGAGAAGTATCGTCCAAGTACAGTGAGAATGATCTTGCTTTTTATTAAATATTCTTAAATATTCTTAAGTATTTTTAAATATTCTTAAATATCCTTAAATATACTTAAGTATTTTTAAATATTTAAGAATACTCTTAAATACTCTGAAATACTTTAGATACTTTCTACTTACTCCGTAGTCAGTCTCTGGTAATCTCAACAAGGTGTAGGTATTTGTTGCATTCGTTACGTCTGAGACGGAGGCGGTAACGAATGAAGTATCTTCGTTCACTGTACTGCATTCATTGTCCGTCTCAGACGTAGATACTTCATTCGTTACCGCCTCCGTCTCAGACGTAACAGTGACGGTCACCGTAACCGTTGTGGCTCTATCATTGCTTGCATTCGTTACGTCTCAAGTAATTACCGTTACGTCCACCGTCTCAGACGGCGAGGAACCCAGGTATCATCCTCACTGTACCAGAGCCACACCCGGCTGAGGGGGTTGGGGGTTAAGGGGTTAAGGGATTACATCGATCTTGCTTTTTATTAAATATTATTAAATATTATTAAATATTCTTAAATACTTTTAAACACTTTTAAATACTTTCTACTTACTCCATAGTCAGTCTCTCGTAATCTCACCCGTATCCCACCTATATCGCCCCTCAGCTTTCTTCTGGATTTTATCAGAATGCACTTCAAGGGGGTTGCTCTCCGGGTCAACGGTTGTTTGTTGCTGCATTCGTTGCGTCTGAAACGGAAGAATGTAACGCATGAAGTATTGTTGTTCACCGTACTGTACAGTCCGTACTGCATTCACCTTCCGTCTGAGACGTAACGGTTACGGTAACCGCTGTGGCTCTCTCCATGAGGATGATACCTGCCATTCGTCGTGATGAATGAAGTATTGTCATTCACGGTACTGTGCCGTACATACTTGCAGTCATCGTCCGTCTCAGACATACCGGGTTGTGGCCTTTGGACGATACTTCATTCGTTATGTCCTGAGATGGAGGACGTAACCAATGCAGTACGTACAAAGTATTTAAAAGTATTTAAGAGTAATTAAGATTATCCAAGAATATTTAATAAAAAACCAAGAGCCAAGAAGTTACTGTTAGACTCCGTGTACTGCATTAATCGTCCATGTACAGTAAGGACGATACCTACATTTGTCACGTCTGAGACGGACGATGACGAATGCAGTACAAAATAAAATGTGGAAACTGCATTGGTCGGATGAGTGCAGCATCGAATGAATCTAAGCTTACCGATGAGTGGGGACGGTACTGCATTCGTTACGTCTGAGACGGAGGACATTGTGAATGAAATATTGTCCAAGTGCAGTTCCATAGAACAACGGCTGAGGCTGACGGCTTTCGTCGAACTGTATTTTTCTGACACCGACTATCAAACTGCTTTCGTCTCAGACGACACGGTACAGATGATACTGCGGTGGTGGCCGTCTGAGATGAGAGACCAAGCAAGTGAAGAGCAAAAATCTCGTGGACAGCGTTTCAATGCCGTGACTGGGATTCGAACCCAGACCCCTCAACGCCCATTGGGACATGAATGTGTTACCACCACACCATCACGGCTTACATCTCTCTGCTATTTTTACTTATAGCTCAGCCTACTTTATAAATACAAGAATATCTTCAAAATATCTAAGAGTATTTAAGATTATCTAAGATTATTTAAGGTTATTTAATAACTTTAACAATAGTTTTGCACTCATCTGACGATATGGATATTGATACTGCGCTCGTTGGACAAGTGCAGGGTGCAGTATCAACCGAAGCGTCACGTCGGATAAGTGCAGTATTGTCAACTGTGCACTCGTTTGACGCCCACGAGCGCAGTTGTCGTCAGACGAAAGCAGTTTCCGTCTCAGACGTAACGAGTGAAATATTGTCCAAAGCGGCAGATAATCATTCTCACTGTACTTGGACGATACTTCTCAATCATTACATCTTCCGTCAAAGACGTAACCAAATGCGAGCCACAACGTCTGAGACGGAAGACGCAATGAATGAAGTATTGTCGTTCACTGTACAGTACTACATCTTCCGTCTCAGACGTTGTGGCTCGCATTTGGTTACGTCTGTGACGGAAGATGTAATGATTGAGAAGTATCGTCCAAATGCGAGCCACAACGTCTGAGACGGAAGATGTAGTACTGTACAGTACAGTGAACGACAATACTTCATTCATTGCGTCTTCCGTCTCAGACGTTGTGGCTCGCATTTGGTTACGTCTGTGACGGAAGATGTAGTACTGTACAGTACAGTGAACGACAATACTTCATTCATTGCGTCTTCCGTCTCAGACGTTGTGGCTCGCATTTGGTTACGTCTGTGACGGAAGATGTAGTACTGTACAGTACAGTGAACGACAATACTTCATTCATTGCGTCTTCCGTCTCAGACGTTGTGGCTCGCATTTGGTTACGTCTGTGACGGAAGATGTAATGATTGAGAAGTATCGTCCAAGTACAGTGAGAATGATTATCTGCCGCTTTGGACAATATTTCACTCGTTACGTCTGAGACGGAAACTGCTTTCGTCTGACGACAACTGCGCTCGTGGGCGTCAAACGAGTGCACAGTTGACAATACTGCACTTATCCGACGTGACGCTTCGGTTGATACTGCACCCTGCACTTGTCCAACGAGCGCAGTATCAATATCCATATCGTCAGATGAGTGCAAAACTATTGTTAAAGTTATTAAATAACCTTAAATAATCTTAAATAATCTTAAATACTCTTAGATATTTTGAAGATATTCTTGTATTTATAAAGTAGGCTGAGCGACAATAATGCATCATTGTGTATCTACTGGTAAACATTTTTTTGAATTTTACAGCTGGGATAAGAGTAAATGTTTTTAAATAACCTTAAAGAATCTGAAATACTCTTAGATCATTTGATACTTGGGAAGAAGATATGAGCTGTGAGTGTGTAGTGGTAACACACACATGTTTTAATGAGTGGGCATTGAGAGGCGCGGGTTTGACTTCCAGTCACAGCATTGCAAAGCCGTCCACGAGTTTTTTTCTTAGTCTTCACATTCTCTCTCTCATCTCAGACGGCCATGAATGCAGTATTATCTGTACTGCAAACCCGACGAAAGCAGTTTGATACTCAGCGTCAGACGAAAGCAATCAGCCTCAGCCGTTGTCGTCTTGGACAGAGGCGAAAGCAGTTATACTCAGCGTCAGACGAAAGCAATCAGCCTCAGCCGTTGTTGTCTTGGACGGAGGCGAAAGCAGTCAGCCTTAGCCGTTGTTGTCTTGGACGGAGGCGAAAGCAGTCAGCCTTAGCCGTTGTTGTCTTGGAGGGAGGCGAAAGCAGTCAGCCTCAGCCGTTGTTGTCTTGGACGGAGTCTCAGACACTAATGCACAAAACAGGCTGACCTGTCATTAGAAAGTAACATACACATCCTTCAATGAGTGGGTTTGATGCGAGTTTTTTTCTTAGTCTGCACATTCTTTCTCCCATCTCAAACGGCCATGAAGTACTTGTGTGTTCTCTAAGACGATACCTGTACAGTGCACTACAGTACTGCTCTTCCAAACTCCAAACTGCTTTCCTGTTCCCTGCTATCCCTGACCAACCCTATCTTCCACATCCCATCCCTACTCTCACCCCTACCCTACCTTCTTCCTGCGAACCCTACGTTCCCTATCCCATCCCTACTCTCACCCCTACCCTACCTTCCGCATCTCATCCCTACTCTCACCCCTACCCTACCTTCCGCATCTCATCCCTACTCTCACCCCTACCCTACCTTCCGCATCTCATCCCTACTCTCACCCCTACCCTACCTTCCGCATCTCATCCCTACTCTCACCCCTACCCTAATTTCCATTTTTTTGGACCCTAATCCAGACCCTACAAGCCCCAATAACCCCTCTAACCCCTAACTTTTCCGTGGGTGTCCTTTCCTTGATATCCTCGAACACCTCGATAGGTGTATGGTTCCCGAGGACTCGGGCCGTCCCAGGTGGCTGCATGAGGAGATGAACAACGAGACGGCGAGATATTCCTTTTTAGAGGAAAAGTCGAATGGTCTAAATGATTTTCGCCCTCGTCTTCTTCATCATCTGGTAAACAAGTCAAATTTGTTTAGCCGAAGCAGCGGTAGACCGGTTGCTCAGCGTGGCGAGTTTCTTTGCTTTTCTTTTCTTGCTTGTGCGAATGCTTATATTGTTGTAGCTCATATCAAGGCTTGGTTATACGAGCTAGACGAGATTGTGCGCGCTCTATTCTATCTTGTTGTGGCTACTTGGGGTGGTGGAGCTCGAGGGACCGAGATGGAACTTCTTCAATATGCAAATCGGGAAGGCAAACCTAGGACCGCTTTTATGATCAACGGGCTCTACACAATTATCACGTCCTATTCAAAAACTCAACAGATCAAAGGCTACGGTAAAACGGTTGCTCGATGTCCCGCTTACCAGGCGACCCGGTTGTTAATCCTCGTTCTCTGCTGCGGTCACTACGCTGCAGGTTATATTGCGTGCTACATTGGTATGGATATTGAGCAGGCTTCTCGGTATTTTTACGAGATCTTTGTGTGTTCGGGACGCCCCATGACCTCCACTCACTTCTCAAACCTCCTCGGCGAGTATAATACTTTGACGACAGGTATCGAACTCAAGCTCGCGGACTTTCGTCAGTTCATGGCATGTCTGCTTATCTCGTCCACGTCTTCAGGTTTTCTCAAGCTTGAAGATGAGGATGAAAATGTTAGGGCTGCACACGAGTCCTTCAACCATTCCGTCCACACTGGCCGCTCAAGATACGCTCTAGACGATGTCGGAGACGCGACTACGCTCGCTTCCGATGTCATATCTCGTATGCAGCAGGTCTCTTTGCGGTGGCAGGCATTTCTTCGGCTTGTCCATCCCATTCTTCATGAGAAGATCTCTGTTTCTGACATGGTACCCGAATTTTTTACACTGTCTTACATCTTTCCCAATGACGTTTATAGGGATCTCCTACAAATTCTGACGCGACAAATACCCTGATCGAATCTCTGTTTGCCAACTTCATTTCGCGGGTATCAGATCGGTTTGATGTCTTTGAGCATCGCATGCAGCTCGCACTACGCACAGAACTCGAGTCACTCGGTACCCAACTTTTGCAGCGCATGTACCAGAACGAACCCCCTCCTTCTTATTCTCAACCCATCCGAGCCATGGTTCACAAACAGGCAAAGGAAGCTCTTCGGTTTACACTACAAGGAAGGTTTACTGACTGGTCTAGTCCCGAGCAAGCTGAACTTGTGAATAGCGTCGGAAGTAGACTTCATGTCTTTGGTATTTTAGAGACCGGAGCGGGGAAGAGTTTGGCGTTTTTCGGCGCATCATTTCTCATGCCCAACCACATCTTTGTTGTTGTCAGTCCACTTGTCGCACTTACGGAGGATCTGTCTAGCAAACTCCTTCAGCTGGGTATACGTGGGGGCGTATGGGGGAGGGATAATATCGATCCGTCAGCGGGTCAGCTTGTTATTGTGTCAGCTCATCATGCAGGTACCGACAGATTCTACGATTGGTGCGATTCGCCGGCTATCCGATCCCGTCTATACCGCATTTTCATCGATGAGGCTCATAAAATTCTCACCGACGATTACCGTCCTTGCTTCAAGCTCTTTTGGCGCCTCATTGAGCTCGGGGTTCCTGTCACTTGTCTATCTGGATCGATGATGCCTCGAATGATGCCATTCATTCTCGAGTCGTTGAAGATTCGTGACCTGTCTCTTGTCGATGAAATTCGTCGCTATACTGGAAGACCAAATCTCAAGTACGTTGTTGATAAGGTAGAGAAGGATGACATTCTGGATGAGATTCGGGTCCGATGGTTGAGGGCAAGTGAACAGTTTGAAAAACAAGATCGCGGCATCATTTTTGTCCGGACCTACAGTCGTGCTAGGGAGGTGGTGGAGCTGCTTGAATGTGGAATGTATACTGGTCAACTGAATGATAGAGAGAGGAGGGAGGCGGTTCGGGTTTGGAAGCAGGGATCATCGCCGGTCTCCTGTTGGATGGCAGCTACAGAAGCATTTGGACAGGGCGTGGACTATGCACACGTCCGGTGTACAATCAATGAAAACCCAGAGACATTGTTGGGGTTTGTCCAAGAAACTGGTCGCGCTGGGCGGGATCGAAAGCCGGCTGTATGCTATACGGTCTGGTCGGATCTTCCTCGAAAGGTGAAAAAAGGTGATGTGGACCATCAAGGTCGAATGGAAATGGCGGCTCTATTGTCGACCGAGCTTTGTATTCGGCTTTCCTTTGCTCCTCTTGACCATGTTGCTCACTCATGCCTGGCTCTCAATGCCGAGCTTTGTTCTACCTGTGAACGATTTGAGCAGGTGAGCATTTTGCTATATATGTGTGTGCTTTGTTGATGATTTTTCAGATCCCCTACCATCTTGCGATTTTGGGTGAAGCAAAAGTGCCGAAGAATCTTGTTCGGTCAAATCCAAGAGACCCCACCTCCCCCCTTATTCCGTCCTCTGTTGAAACCAATGCTGCTGTAGTTCATGCAGAGCGTCAAGCTGGTTATGCTCAACTTGTGGATTTAGATCGCCTTCTTCGTCGCGCAGCAGATCATGGCTGCCTAGATTGTTTCGTTATCGACAAGGATCACGTTCCAACTAATCCCCATATCCGAGACTGGACATTCAACATGTATCGTGGGCAGCTCAAGCTCGAGTTTGAACCCAATATCAACTGGCCTTTCTGCTGGATCTGCTGGGTACCGTTCCGACAGCCTTGCGGACATACACCGACAAAACCAGGTACGCAGCACGATACATCACTGTGTTGTTATCAAACATTCAGCCCTTTGACCGGCGAATACGAGCCCATAATTCCGACTCTGATCTCTCTCATCTTCCGCAATCTTCGCGTTATGCCAGACTCAGCGGAACAATTTAAGCGGTTGGCGGTTGAGTTGGGAATTGACGTAGATTTGGTGAAAGGGCTCAATATGTTGGGTCCCTGGCTGAAATCTCAGGCTACTGATCCTTCCGATATCCCAAATCCTGCTCGATTTCTCCTGGCCTGGTACAAGGTGTTCCGTTCCATAGATTAAACATTGAATGATATATTTTGCTTTGACCGGTACTGAGTTTGGATGATAAGTTCCCACCCCTCATTATTCTGCTTTTCCTTAACCCCCACCGCCTTCATTCTTTTTTTTCAACGCTCACCTCTTCTTTTGGCCCTGTTTATTATTGATATTTATTATCATGGCTTATAATCATCTTCGATGGTACATGCTTTCCATTTACCGACGCGTTTTTTCCCAAATTCTGACGCGTCTTTTTTCTTTCAGCCCTGTTTGCCCGCAAGGGTTCAGTACCGAGATTGCTTTCACCAGGCACCTGAAGGATGACCATAGGGAGAACTCATTAGATTTGGTTCGAGCTGATTTTGGTGGTACGTTTGCTAGCAGTTTCTCTCTCACTTTGTGCTCATTTGCGTAGGCGATGTTGTGTTTTTTACCCAGTCGGCTAGTATGTCTCGCCTCTACGAGTGTCCTTGCGGATCTGGGAAGGGAACACTGGGTGCTATTTGCATCCACTGGATGCGGTCCCATCGTGGCGCCGCAGCTCGATCAATCAGTCCGGCCTCGCAAGACTCGCGTCCATCATCTTCTCCTCCTCTCTCCTTCCGTCAGACCGAAAAGCGCCGATCGGACTCTCCAGCATCTTTTTCTCAACCCCCGCGAAAGAAGGTCAAGACTATCATGCCGGTACCAGATACGGACAAGATTGATCTGACTCGCGTCGCCCCCTCTTTTTCCCCTTTGCAAATCCTGAACTATGTCGGTACCCAGCTGCAGGATTTTGTTAATACATGCCCATTCGAGGCAGTTGTTTTCGGCCGGACCACCACCAATCATTCGTTCATGTTCCACTGTCCTGATGCTCACGGGACAGACTACGTCGACGAGTTCAAATTCTGGAAGGAGAGCCTTGCATTTCTCCCGTACAGCGCTTGTCACTTTTGTCTTTGCCCTCAACTGACCGCCTTTGGCGGTCATCCTATCAACAAGCCATGCCGGCGAAAAGATGAAGCAAACAATCACACCATTGATCGTGAAGGATGGAAGGCCTGGATCTGCACGCTTCCCTACCTCATCTTCAAGGTCCACGCACTTCGAGATTTGGTGTTTGGGCAGCTTGGTATTCCGTCCAATTCCTTTCCAACTCTTGACAAGTACGAGGCTTGGGTTGCCGACCGAGTTCTGTCCAATGGAGCGGCAGAAAAGTCGACTGTGGAAAAGCTGACGCACCTCATTTTGGTCGCTTTTGTTTATTTTCGCTTGATGGAAGATGGGCGAGTCGTAGTGCCGACGGATGGCTTCGCTCTTGACGGTATGTTCAGTTTTGCCTTTTCTTATTATTTTTGGTTCTGATTTTGTTCTATTCAATGAGCCGGTCCCTCTGCTGTTCCTGATGAACCTGTCGGGTCTGGATCAACGTGAAATTTTTATTTATTTGCACTGATGTCTCTTTTACGACCCGCTCGCTCTGCTTTGCTCTTTGCCCTTTTTTCTTATGGACTTTGCATCTCGTCTTCACGTTATTTATTGCTCTCGGACTTTGCATCTCGTCTTCACATTATTTATTGGTTTCGGACTTTGCATTTTCCCCCTGGATTTGTTTGCAAACTGTTTATTCATTCACCTTTGTACCAATACTGTATGAGTTGACCACGAATAGATTCTGATCGGATTTTCGCTCAGTTTTTCTGCATACTAAAACATTCCGGTGTACACGTTCCAAATGCGAGCAAATGAGGTCCCGGAATCCGGCATACAATCTTGGCGCTATTCAGGCGCATGGTCACTCGCCTCCCTCGAACAAGTGAATGAATACCTTGCGAGGGCCATGGCTTACATGGCAATTCCCTAAACAGCAAGCATTTCCTTGCACGGTATTTCCCTACACGGCATTCCCTTACATGGTATTTCCCCTACACGGCATTCCCTCAAGACAAGGACCGAGTTCCATTATGAACCGTCAATGCACCGTCACGAATAATAAAAAGCCTGGAATCGGAGGAACTTGCCAGTGTTGAACCAATTCGAGCGGAACTCCAAGCTCCAGGATCACCAGCCCTCACGTCCTGAGGCTTTCTTTCTACATTGGTACGCAGCTACACTGCTACTACCTATCATACATATATTACTACTCCGTCGGTACACGTTTGGATGTACCGATTTGGTCTTGTACCGATTCTCTTAAAAGAAGAGAGTTTGGACCGAATGACAAATCACATACAGAATCAAGACTTGGATATATTGGGAAGTACATGCCTAAATGGAGATAAGAATGAGTTAGATGTTTGCGTACAGAGGCCTAACCTAAAGGTTCGGCAATAAAACAGGGGTGACGGTGCTTCAAAAAAGAAGCATTGGCTGAGGTTCGAACGAGAGACCCCCTAAATCAATTGCCGCACCTCCACCGTTCCACTACACTATTAGGGTTTTTAATTTTGCTTGACAAAATATTCCCTATCCCCTAAAAGCCCTAACACCCGCTAACCGCTAACCTTTCGCGCTCCGCGCGAGCAGCCTCCGGCTGCACCCAGCCCTAACCCAACCCTAACAAACTTGTCCTTTTCTTATTTATACGATCAATCAAATTACTAATTTGCAACCACTGCCTATAGCCAGTGCAAACCCAAAATCCCAATCACCGTTGCCGTCAGTTATTGTAAATAAATCCAGTGTTACAGGGTGGACTGTGGCCGTGGACGTTGGGTTTCCTGCTGAAGTTTGAGTGATTCCAGCAATATATGAGACCACGAATATATTCTGATCTGATTCTCGATCAGTTTTTCTGCATACTGAAACATTCCGGCCCAAATGCAAGCAAATGAGGTGTTCCACATCTATGAAACACTTTAGTTTTTATTTTTCTTTTTCTTTTACAGCTGTTTGCATATATAATGGCAGTAATCGAGTTCGGATCATTTCAATAAAAAATTTTGTATTCGTGGGACTTTGAAAATTTTGAGCTCTCGCGCCGGCGTCAAAGCCTTTTTCTCGAGTACCTTCGTTCTACTATGACAAAATCCCGTTCAAAGCCCAGAAGCAGACCAACCGTTGACTCAGATGACTACGAGGATGAGATCCCTCAACAACTGTAGTCGCTACCATTCCATCCAGTGTTAGCAGTCCCGTAGCTGTAAGACGCTTCCCGCGAACAAATGGCTGGCGTCTGGTAGCCCTGCGTCCCTTCTTTGCCCTTCCCCTGCTTTGCCCTACTGTCCGATTGTCCTTCGATGTTTCGTCAATGAAGCCGAGCTGTTCAGGACTGTACTCTCCAATTTCAGCGATGAAACCTGCTCGCTTTTGAGGACTGCGCTCACGAGCAATTCTTCGAAGTTTTTTCAGAGATATTCCCTGGCGTGTAAGCTCCCGGCAAATTGTTGAAAGATGGACAGCAATGAATCGGTTATCTTGCATGAGTGAAGTGAGCTCGTCGAGAAAGTAGTCAGGTCGGTGCCGGACAAGATGCACAAGATACTCGATATTGTCGTGCATCAACAGTCTTTTCCTTCCACAAAGGCCATAGTGATGAGGGACTACATCTCCAGTTTCACGCCAGAACTCAAGAACCCGATAGAACGTCCTTTCACTGAAGCCAACACAATCAAGGATGTCGTTAAGGTCAAGTAAACCTCGCTTGTAAAGCTGAATAGCGCAAAGTTTGAGGTCGCGAGAAATGCGGCGATTGCCCATGACAGTCAGAGACACGGAATTCTCAAAGTCCCACAAATTCAAAAATTTTTATTGAAATGATCGAAATTCGATTACTGCCATTATATATGCAAACAGCTGTAATTGCTGCAAAGTAATCAGCATTGGTGAGAAATTCCAGTATCATAAGGACTAGTCATGTGATTTGGGTTTAGCAACAGAGCAATAATGGTCTATCCTAAGATGATGAACATTGCAATGGCTGTCTATTCATGTGATTTCCTCCAAATCTGTTCTGGACAGCAGACCCTTTGTAAAAACAAAATAACAAAAAAAAAAAAAAATGCAAGAGGGGGGAAAACAGGCCATGGCTCTAGAGAACAAGTGTCATGTGTGATAAACCCTTTTAGTGTCTGAAATGTAGTATACACCCCACAACATCAGTAGGGTTTGAAATTGGCCACCTAGTCAATCAGCACAGCATTTGCCACCCAAACGGGAGTGAAAAAACCAATTCAGGCCACAGGAGCGGAATGAGGTTTGTTATATTCTGGGGGGACCCCAGCATGAATAGGGTTGGAATTGTTGACATGGTCATGTGATTTGAGCTATAAGCACAGCATTTGCCATTCCAAATGGGGGGGGTGAAAACGAATTCAGGCACAGGAGCAGAATGGCGTCACATGACCCCTAGCGGTAAATTTCTACTGGTCCCCATTAGAAATAGGGTTAAAATTGTTCCCCTGGTCATGTGATTTGAATCAAAATTGAGCTATCAGCAAAGGCTTTTTACTGTCCTAAGGGGGGGTGAAAACCAATTCAGGTATAGAATGGGAACAAGGTCACATGACCCTTAGCGGTAAAATTCTGGTGGATTCCAGCATGAGTAGGGTTGGAATTGTTCACCTGGTCATGTGATTTGAATCAAAATTGAGCTATCAGCAAAGGCTTTTTACTGTCCTAAGGGGGGGTGAAAACCAATTCAGGTATAGAATGGGAACAAGGTCACATGACCCTTAGCGGTAAAATTCTGGTGGATTCCAGCATGAGTAGGGTTGGAATTGTTCACCTGGTCATGTGATTTGAATCAAAATTGAGCTATCAGCAAAGGGTTTTACTGTCCCAAGGGACTGAAACCCAATTTCAAGCCACAGGAGCAGAATCTAATCACGTGACTTCTAGTGGCTAAATTCTACAGGACCCCAGCAAAAATAGGGTTGGAATTGTTCACCTAGTCATGTGATTTGAATCAAAATTGAGCTATCAGCAAAGGGTTTTACTGTCCCAAGGGACTGAAAACCAAATCAGGCACAGGATGGGAACAGGGTCACATGACCCTTAGTGGTAAAATTCTAGTGAAGAGGAACATGCAGAGGAGTGGAATTGCCCCCCTAATCATGTGATTTGGATCCAAATTGAGCTATCAGCAAAGGATTCAAGGGGGGGGAGGAGATCGAAGGACATCCTACCGTGATAGGTGCTAGGACATGTTATAAATTGTCAAAATTACGGTATTTTGAAGTTTGACGAGAAATATGCGGATACCCAGGAATTATGTAATTTGTATTGCATTCTAGGGGTGCTACCGCACACCTTTTGTAACCTAACCCTAATGTCTAAGTCTTGAGGGGACCCAGCAGAACCCTAAAGACTTAGATATTCTACATCAGACTGTTAGGGGTGTGGTGCCTGGCTGAGTCATAGTTACGTAATGCTATGACTTTACCCATGTAGCTTGGATGTCAATAAAGATATTTGTAACTTACTTGAAGTCAATTGAAGAAGAATTGAGGTCTCTGGGAGTGAAGCTTTGAAGGATTCAACATGTGTTGTAACTGGACCATTACGAATTGGGCCAGATATTAGTACAGTGAACGACAATACTTCATTCATTGCGTCTTCCGTCTCAGACGTTGTGGCTCGCATTTGGTTACGTCTGTGACGGAAGATGTAATGATTGAGAAGTATCGTCCAAGTACAGTGAGAATGATTATCTGCCGCTTTGGACAATATTTCACTCGTTACGTCTGAGACGGAAACTGCTTTCGTCTGACGACAACTGCGCTCGTGGGCGTCAAACGAGTGCACAGTTGACAATACTGCACTTATCCGACGTGACGCTTCGGTTGATACTGCACCCTGCACTTGTCCAACGAGCGCAGTATCAATATCCATATCGTCAGATGAGTGCAAAACTATTGTTAAAGTTATTAAATAACCTTAAATAATCTTAAATAATCTTAAATACTCTTAGATATTTTGAAGATATTCTTGTATTTATAAAGTAGGCTGAGCGACAATAATGCATCATTGTGTATCTACTGGTAAACATTTTTTTGAATTTTACAGCTGGGATAAGAGTAAATGTTTTTAAATAACCTTAAAGAATCTGAAATACTCTTAGATCATTTGATACTTGGGAAGAAGATATGAGCTGTGAGTGTGTAGTGGTAACACACACATGTTTTAATGAGTGGGCATTGAGAGGCGCGGGTTTGACTTCCAGTCACAGCATTGCAAAGCCGTCCACGAGTTTTTTTCTTAGTCTTCACATTCTCTCTCTCATCTCAGACGGCCATGAATGCAGTATTATCTGTACTGCAAACCCGACGAAAGCAGTTTGATACTCAGCGTCAGACGAAAGCAATCAGCCTCAGCCGTTGTCGTCTTGGACAGAGGCGAAAGCAGTTATACTCAGCGTCAGACGAAAGCAATCAGCCTCAGCCGTTGTTGTCTTGGACGGAGGCGAAAGCAGTCAGCCTTAGCCGTTGTTGTCTTGGACGGAGGCGAAAGCAGTCAGCCTTAGCCGTTGTTGTCTTGGAGGGAGGCGAAAGCAGTCAGCCTCAGCCGTTGTTGTCTTGGACGGAGTCTCAGACACTAATGCACAAAACAGGCTGACCTGTCATTAGAAAGTAACATACACATCCTTCAATGAGTGGGTTTGATGCGAGTTTTTTTCTTAGTCTGCACATTCTTTCTCCCATCTCAAACGGCCATGAAGTACTTGTGTGTTCTCTAAGACGATACCTGTACAGTGCACTACAGTACTGCTCTTCCAAACTCCAAACTGCTTTCCTGTTCCCTGCTATCCCTGACCAACCCTATCTTCCACATCCCATCCCTACTCTCACCCCTACCCTACCTTCTTCCTGCGAACCCTACGTTCCCTATCCCATCCCTACTCTCACCCCTACCCTACCTTCCGCATCTCATCCCTACTCTCACCCCTACCCTACCTTCCGCATCTCATCCCTACTCTCACCCCTACCCTACCTTCCGCATCTCATCCCTACTCTCACCCCTACCCTACCTTCCGCATCTCATCCCTACTCTCACCCCTACCCTAATTTCCATTTTTTTGGACCCTAATCCAGACCCTACAAGCCCCAATAACCCTAAGACCACACAGACATTCTACAAGGGGATTAGTGGCATACATATCTTGTGTTGTTGTTGTCAGGGGATCTAGACCGCATGCTTTAACAATGTCCTTGAAGGACGTAGATCCCTCTGCGCTGAACCTGATGTCACAATTCCACGAACTAAGTGATCTGATTTCCTTCTGAAGCTCCGTTCGAGTTTCTATCTTAGGACGATGCCACTTGTAGCAGCACAAATGGTGGAACATTTCGGGAAACGCCAAGGGTTGGACACACATCGTGCAGATAAAAACCGACGTGGCCAGATGGAGATCGGATACCGTAGCAGTCGGGATAGCGTTCTGCAGTACATCGAGGACCTCCTGAACCTTCTTCGGTGTCCACCGTTCAACGAACGTCGTAAAAAATTCCACAAGTCGTGACTCGTAAGCTTCGTCCGCCAGTGTATCATGATTGTTTCCTATAATCAGCTCTTGGCAGACCGAATCTTCCAAAACATCGCCAAGGTGAGCGACTGCGCTACGGTAATCAAAATCTGTCATGAACTGTTCATAAACTCGGCAGAAGACTTCGCGACGTTGTCTTGCAAGCACTTCCTTCTCCCACTTCAGACGCCGATTCTTTTGGTACGAGAATATGCGAACCAGTTCAGGTTTGATCATGTTCCCTTCTGGTCGAAAGATACCATAAGTGGGGGTCCACCGAATAATTTCGAAATGGAAGGGGTACCTTTATTCCTCAAGGGCTTTGCACCATTGGCCGCCTCGTATCTATGAAAATGCTCCTGCGTTTCGCTGTCCATCTCATCTACTTCTTGCTTCAGTCCGAGTTTCGTCAGCCTCTCTTTGATTCTGTTATGAATGTTAGCAATTGAAACTCAACGGCAAAGATCAAAGAATATGGGACGTACGCTTGCCCACGCTCCGCCTCCCTGGCTATGCGTCGTCTCGCAAGCATGTTTGAGTACCAGTCGTTACATTCTTTTGCATGCTGAATCAATAAAGAGGGAAATCAACAAATGCACCTTAATATACGAGAAGTGTCCCACCGCTTCTACAGCCGCTCGCTTTTGGCGCTTGGACTCTATCCAACTAGCACGCTCCTCTTTGGTCTTGAGGGCAATGAACTCTTCTTTCAACTGGTCGGTCAAGGCTTGATGTCCAATTTGACAACGAGGCAACGTTTTGTCTGAGCCTGAAAGATATGGACATGAGTAATTCAAGGAGATCCTGTATTAGCAGCAGGAAGACGAACCGCGTTTTGTCTGAATAATTTCCCGCGGCAGGACATCTTTGTCACGATACGCCAAAGGCTGCTTTTGTTTTAGACTGTTAAAGAAAGGAAACCTAGGTATTTTTAAAATGTAATTGTCCAAGTTAGCATCGATCCAGACGAACTATTCATGCTCACGTTTTGTACGCGCAGTCCCGACAACACCTTACACGGAAAAACCAAAAGGTGGGCTCGCCTTCCTCTGTATGCCTCACCCATCGCTGGCTGCCGTTTCCTACTTCCGCTATCGTTTGCCTACTTTAATGGAGGATTTGGATTAGGGGGATAGGAGTGTGAGGGCCTGAAAATACGGAGTTTCGTTCATGCTTGAGATAGACGGGGTGGTGGAGAGACAGAGGGACCGTACGAAGAAATCGCCAGGCCTCCATGACGGTACAGAGGCGGATATGGGCTGGAGCGTCCGGGAGATCGAGAAATGACTGAACGAGGCGAGTCGTTGGCGACGCAGCAGAAGTGGCAGGTGGGGTGCGTGAACCAACAAAAGAGATAGACCGAGCGAATCAATTGCTGGATCTCTATGGCGGTACAGAGGCAGGCTTAGGGTGCGAAGGTATGGGGACTAAAAAGACAGAACGACACGAGTCGTTCCATCGTGAAAGGTGCTAAGGCAGGAGGTGGGCAAGAAGTGTTTGGGGTGACCAAGTGAAACTGAACGAAAGAGTTCGTACTCGCGGTGCAAAAAGGCGGTACAAAAGCTGGGAGGAAGGTCGGGGTGCAGAAATCCCTAAGATTCACTGGTCGCTGTTTGCGTCAACGCAGACGCTGCTTCTGGCGCTTCGGAAGCTAAGATGGATGATATTCGGGTGCTGGGAAGTGAACGAATATTCTGTAGAAGTAGACGGAATCGATGAGTCTCTCAATTTGCAGTTTTTAAAGGCGACAACATACCACCCTCAGTCGCAAGGTTTTATGAGAGGCTCGTCAATTTCCGGAATTTGTCCCTCCTCGCCCTCTTCCCCCTCTTTCCCTTCACATCCCTCTCACATCCCTCTCACTCCCTATCTGCCTTTCCTCGTCTCCATCTCCATCTTCACTGCTATTTGCGCGCATGGATGAGATCGGACGGGGTAATGAGGAGGTTAAGGCCGGGGAGATTTTTGCGAGAATCCCCCGGATTTGAGTGGAGTTTGAAGGGTGGAGCGAGTCGTCAGGAAGGCAGGGAAGTGGGAAGGAATGCGACTGACTGTGAGTGACTGTGAGAATTTAAGGTTAAAGCGTCGGGCCGGGAATGGCCGGCGCATCTTTTCCATCTTCCACTCCCACTCCCACTTCCGTCACACGATCACCCTCAGTTGCTCTCCACACCTCGAAATCGAATATTGCCGTGGATTTACCAAATATCAGCATCTCGCGGGGACACGTCGCTGTGCTCTGAGTAGCCCAGTACCCGGAGAACTATTGTCATACGCCAGCGGAACTCACTTGACACGCTTTTGGTTGAGGCGATATCCGATTTCAGGTAAGGCATTCTTCTCCTCTCAAGCTGTTTGTAGCGAAATTGACATTTTGCGGAACGGTACAGAGTCACATCTCTGATTTATCTGGTTAAATGGGCTTGGGCTGGGTGATGAGAAGATCGAGGAAAAGCGAAACTTGGGGTTCTCCTAATCTTGTTAGCCCTACCATACCACGATCTCGCAGACGAAGCCCGTTAGGGAATGATATTGCTACGTGGTCGTACCTAGATGGCTTTCATGCTACCGTTTCATATTCATTCCTAAGCTTTTTTCCAGGATGGTGAAAAAGAGTTATATTCGACAATTTAGAACGTATTGGCCGAGGAAGACCGTTCCAAGCACATGCGAGGTCTAGAGGCCGATCTCCTTGAAAAACAGTATTCGATGGCGGTCGAGGAAGCGGACGATTGGGCTGTAGTGGAGAAAGGAAGAGGGGAAGGCTCTTTGAAGTCCCAGCCTTGGCTTGACGGAACACCTCGTCGCGGACAAGTAGCTCGCGGTGGTCGTGAAGGAGGAAGAGGTGGACGATGTTGTCCAGGCGAAAGGGGCTGACAACAACGCGAACCAGTACCTGTTCCGAGATCCTGATACGAATAAAGCAGAACCCGCGGGCGCTGATGACGAAAGCAAGCACGAAAGTGTAGCTCAATACCCCTCTTCGACCGTTTGTCCCACCCCCATCTGACCATCTTTCATTTCTGACTCTTGTATCAAATAGGAGATACATTACGAGTCGTATTCATACGTTCGATATTGCTGGCACGACACATTCCGCGCGCGCTGTATGCACTAGCACAGAGTGAGGTCAGTCAGCAGACTGATATGATCCGTAGTACAGGCGAAATCAATTCAGGAGCGGAGGATCTAAGGTAAAATGTCATCTCTTGGCGATAGCTCTGTTCTTTATAACTCTCTTGTAGCGCTTTTGACGCGTCTGTGTCCCTCAGACCGGAACAGTTGCATGGCCACTCGTCCCACGCTTCCAGTCGAAGACGCAGATGCCTTGGTCACTCGTCTTACTCAGAGTGACCTTGTTCCGTGGTACCGCAAGCCCAACTTGAGAACCTTGTACCTGATTTTACTCCCTACTTGCATTGGGGTAGAGATGACCAGCGGGTGAGTCGATAATCGTTTTCAGCTTCGCAGGTGGCTAATCAAGCTCTCGTTTTTGCAGCTTTGATTCCTCGATGATGAACGGTCTGCAGGCAGTTGGCTCATGGGACACGTGTGCGTATCCCACTTTTTCAAATCTTATTTGTTTACATTTAAATTGAGCAATGCTATGCCAAATCAATGTCAGTCTATCACTCACCCCGCTCCGCGCTTTTGGGATTGATGTCCGCCATCTATTCATTGGGCGCGATTCTCTCACTCCCGCTGGTACCTTGGGTCACTGATCACCTTGGTCGCCGGCTCTCCATCGTTACTGGCAGTGTCTTCATGGTCATCGGAGCAGCGTTACAAGCGGCGTCGCAGGATTGTACGTGGTCGTTCCCTAATGTGCATATATGGTAATCCTACCTGAAGTAACACAGTCGCGATGTTTGTCATCGCACGTCTCCTCTTGGGCTTTGGAATCCCTTTCGCAATTGTCGCGGCGTCCTCGTTGATTGGAGGTATGTGCTCACTGGTCAAATATGTATACGATGTTGACTATCCGACGCACCTAGAGCTTTCGCATCCAAAGGAAAGGGCAATTCTCGGATCGCTTTTTAATTCTTGCTACTTTATTGGTCAGTTTTTTTATGCACAGGATCTAAATTGTGCCCAACTGAGCCCGGGATGATCGACAGGTGCAATCGTCGCCGCAGGTGTAACCTTGGGCACCTTTTCCATGAAGAGCGACTGGGGATGGCGAATTCCGTCGCTTCTTCAAGTAACACCGAGCATTTTACAGATATCCTTCATCATGTTACTTCCCGAATCACCGCGATGGTTGATTTCGAAAGGTCGCGGAGATGAGGCTTTCGCCATCCTTGCCAAATATCACGCAGAGGGCGATATCGAATCCGAGTTCGTGAAGGCAGAATATGTACAAATTGAAAAGACGTTAGAGCTGGAACGAGAGAGCTCGGGCCAGAGCTGGAAAGAACTGCTTGCGACTAGTGGGATGAGGAAACGGCTTCTCGTCGGATCAGCCTTGGGGCTTTTTACCCAGTGGAGCGGCAACGGTCTTACCTCGTAAGTTTCTGTTTTCTCCCACTCTTGTTGGATCTGTTGAGTGCTGACATGATTGAACCGGATAGATATTTCCTTGCACGGATCCTGGATAACGTCGGAATAACTGATAACCGAACGAAGAATCTGGTGAATCTTGCCACGACATGCTGGGGATTCGTCAACGCTACCTTCTTTGCGTTGACGTCTTCCCGATTCAAGCGCAGAACGGTGTATCTAGTACGTGTCATGCGATCTTCTTACAATTCAATTCGGGCATCAGTGCCTCCTGATCGACATTGGAATTCGTAGTCGTGCACTGTATCTCTCCTTTTGATTTTCACTGGCTGGACAGTTGCAAGTGCACGCTATAATATCACCAACGATAAAGCATCCTCGAAAACTGTCCTCGCGTGAGTTCTGAACCACATGATGCATCTCGTTCTAATCCTGTCTGATTCTTTCTCAGCTTCATTTTCCTGTATAGCCCCGCCTATAATGTAGCCTTCAACGCTCTGACGTACAGTATGCCTAATTGTTGGGAGCTCCGCGCAACTCTAAAAAAACCTGACAGCTTTTCTGGTCGAGCTATTCCCGTTTCATGTTCGAGCAAAAGGGATTACAGTATTCCAATGGTTCAGTAGGATGGCCGGCTTTTTCAATCAATTTGTGAACCCTATTGGAATCAATAATGCCGGTGAGAGCTTTCTGTACATAAATCTGGTTATTGATTGACGGGTGAATGATCGATGCCTTTCCCCTGCATCTGTATGTAGGCTGGAAATATTATATCAGGTCTGGTACCATTACTTCGTGATCGGCATTTCATGGCTTTTACTGAACGACCTTCCGGTACTCAGTTACTGCATCTGGTTGCTATTCGAAGTTGTTTTCGTATGGATGTTCTTCCCTGAAACTTCAAATCGGACATTGGAGGAATTGGCGTTTTGTAAGTCAAACTTGGGACTTGGAAACTTGCATCGAACTATTTTTCCTGACTATTTTTGGCGTTTAGTGTACGAAGACGATCAAGTGAAGCAGGAACAGCAGAAGCGGGTAGAAACAGAAATGCGTTTCAATGGATCAGAAAAATAGAAAAGTCGAGGAGATGAGTCCCTATGAATTTGGTTTTCCTGTTTTCATCCCGTCCGTTGCATAAATTTTTGCAATCTACGCGACTTTTTATCGTCCCTGCTGGCTTTGCTAAGGATAGCAATCCTCATATAGGTATATGCTGGAGACAGAGGACCGACTTCAGTTCGCTGCCCAGATTAACTTCTCTACCATTTGACCACTGCCCTAGACCTGGCTAGGTTATAGCGGATTGACTCTATTCTTCGCTTAGTTGTTTCACGCGCGCGATGATCGTCCGTAAATGTGAGATTGAATTTACAGGTTGCGCCACTGACAGTTCCTTCCCGGTTTCCGTTCGTCTCCGCCTCGGTTTCGGTGTGGTTTCGGTGTCGCGATTGTTTGGCATCGTACAGAAGGCTGTATCCAAATGTATCGTCGCATAGACCACTGAGATCAAATCCCACAACGGAACCGAATTTGGAACACTCACCGTGGACGAAGACTGGGATCTACTCTGGGGACATCATTCAACGTCTCATCCCCAGATGGATGTACATGTTCCTTTTCGGCGTATAAATGAGGACAAGCACTCGTCAATGCTTGTCGCGAATAACAACCCATGTCTGCTCCTCATACTCCCTCAGCTGAATACGACGTAATATTTGCAGGCGGCGGAACCACAGCGTGTGTCACCGCCGGTCGCCTTGCGTCTGCTGCTCCTCATTTGCGGATCCTGTTGCTAGAAGCTGGTCCTTCAACAAAGGACAAGCCGGAGCACATCCAGCCCGCTCACACACTTCGACACCTTGCACCCCATAGCAAGACAATGCAATTCTACCAATCCCCCCTTCAGAATATCTCGATGGAAGGCCCATCATTGTTCCTTCTGGAAAATGCGTTGGCGGAGGGTCATCGGTAAACTTTTCATTGTACAATCGCCCTGCTGCATCGGATTTGGATGCATGGGAAGAACAATTTGGCAATGTAGGGTGGGGCTCAAACGATCTTATCCCTCTCTTTCAGAAGGTTTGTTCATATAGACAAAATTACAAGGCTCCTTATACTTTGCCCTAGGCAGAGACGTACGAAATTGATCCTTCGAAACCGACTCACGGAAATGACGGCCTGCTCAAGGTTTCATTTGGTGGCCCTGATGCGGTCATGGATATCGGGAAACAGTTTCGAGAGATTGGCGCTAAATTTGAGAAAGAGAGACCTCTCAGTGATGAGGGAAATGCTTTTGACGAGGCGTCAATCAACGTGTTTTACGTGAGTTCAATCTCATTCTTGAGTGACCGGGACTAGACTGAGTTTATTTTCTGTCTTAGAACATGCCAAAGTGGATTTCCAGTACCGGGTATCGATCAGATGTGGCGCATCATTATGTTTATAACGAGGGCTTAGCTAACCTGACCGTCCTCGACGGATGTGTAGTCAAACGGGTTATCATCGAGTAAGGTTTTATATAATTAACGGATGAAATGACTGCTGATTATCCGAATAGCAATGGGCGCGCTACGGGTGTAGAATACCTCTTTGACAAGAGGCTGTATCCGTCTGCGCCTCAAGATATTCGGATGGTCAAAGCCAAGAAACTGGTCGTGATTTCGGCGGGAGCGATGGGGTCCCCGTTGATTCTGGAACGTTCAGGAATTGGTAGTAGAGAGGTCCTTGAAAAGGCTGATATAGCAGTTGTGCACGAAAGCCCTGGCGTTGGCGAAGAATATCAAGGTACACATATCACTCGAGCTTTAGAAACACCTGATCAAAGAATCGCTTAAACTTTTCCCAGATCATCCTTTCTATGTAACCCCGTATTTCGCCAGCCAAGAGACAGATACATATGATCCCGTCTATCGGTCTGATCCCGAAACGTGGCCAGGTTTTGTAAGGAGATGGGAGAAAGATGGAGGTGGTCGCTTAAGTGGGAAGTACGTTTCCACATGCACATTGTCGTCGTTGGCGAATAACCTTAACTCTGTTTATAGCGGAGCCGATGGAGCTATCAAAATGCGACCACTTCCGGAAGAGCTCGAGGAGCTGGGGGATGAACTCAAAGAACATTTCATTAGAGAGTATACAAATAAGCCCGACAAACCATTCTTTGCACTGATCAGTGTTGCTGGGTAAGCTGCAATGGTTTTTCTGATCTCCGGATTCAACCAATGAAATTAATGCACTGGTAGGCTTCCGGGAGATCAAAGTCAGCTTCCCCATGTGAACTATACTTGTTCTGGTATAATACTAGTGAGTCTGATTCCATTCTCCATGATTCTCCATGACGTGTATTAAACGCATGCAATCTTTTTTGCCTTATACAGGGGTATCCAGAATCTCGGGGGAGTCTACATGTAACGTCTCACGACCCTTACGCCCCGCCTGCTTTTGAATCCGGCTTTTTGTCCAAGTACGCAGTCGGTTATGACGCTGTGTAGTATTGTTTACTGACGACCTTTATCAAAGATCTGTGGATGTTGCTATGCTTCGTTGGGGCTACAAAAAGAGCCGTGAAATTCTTCGCCGATTACCAGCGCACCGAGGTGCCCTTGTTCCCGCTCACCCACGGTTTTCTTCTCATAGTAAAGCGGGGCTTGCACTTATGGAGGATGTGGGGCAAGTCTCTTTGGATGCACCGAGGATCGTATATGATGATGAGGACGACCGGGTCATCGACGAGAATATCAGAAAGATGGGTAAGTCGAACTTTAACACTGGTGATCGCCCCATTGGTTGACTTTCGCCATCGTTTAAACTCTAGTTCAAACAACCTGGCATTCCGTAAGCATATATCTTTGTCGGAGATTGTAGGTCTAATTATCAGACACTTCCTAGCTGGGAACGTGCGCGATGAAATCATTCAAACAGGGCGGTGTTGTCGACAGCAGGTTGAACGTGTATGGGATAGAAGGACTCAAAATTGCTGATTTGTCTATTGCTCCATCGAACGTCAATTCCGTGCGTGGTTATTATTCCCCTTATCAGCTTCAAGTGTTGATAAATGTTATTTGTTTTGTAGAATACCAACTCGCTTGCCGTAGCGATTGGAGAAAAAGCAGCGATCATTATATCTGAAGAATTGGGTATCAAGCTCTAGAAGCTACGATAGTGAAAATATCCGAGTTCCAGTCATGATTATTAATATACGTTCTCTGTACATCTATTGGGAGAGTTGTCGCGGTAGTTAACAACACGGAGACTCTTGTGCTTATCTTCAAGCTGATTCCAACCCTCTCGCACGCAGTTGCAAAGTTCAAGCATAGGACTCGCAAATTTAGAACGAAATTTGAGAGCTTCTGGATCCTAGGTAATCATTTGCCGGGAGGCGGCAAGTATTGAGAGTAAGATGGCAATCACAGACTAGAGTAGATTGGATACTTTAGGCATACTGAATGGATCAAAAGCGATGCGCTTATTTCTGTCTGCCGACAGCAATTTCCGAAGACGGGACTCGTGGAAGCGGTAAGCCCTGAGCGTTGGGAAAAAAGAAGAAAAGAGTCTAATATCTAATACTTAAGTACAGCTCCCATTCTGAACTGACACGTGCGCATGACCGAGCAGTTCTCGGCCCGGGGGCCGCACTCATTTTCTCTTCTCGTTTGTATCCTTCTCGAAGTACAGACATAACACCATAGCCCTGGCATTGTCCGTCAGTTGAAGTAGGCGCTCATTCATTCTCGGCTTGATTACAATATCTCTCATGCTGAGAAAGCCCTGTCAGAGGATTTTGTATGGATTGTTAAACACAGATCATCTGTTGCGTTTACGCGGTACCAGGGCTCACAGATAAATGGGATCTGAATCCAATGAACCGTTCACGCAGGTTTCATTAAACCTCCATGTCCTCACCTCATTCCTCCGAGCTCCTCTCCGCTGAATACGACATCATCTTCGCAGGCGGGGGTACTACAGCATGTGTCACCGCCGGTCGCCTCGCCTCTGCCTCTCCGAGCTTGCGAATTCTGCTCCTCGAATGCGGTCCGTCGACTGAGGGTAAACCAGAACATATTCAACCGGCACATACGCTGAGGCATCTTGCCCCCGGTAGCAACACCATCCAGTTTTATGTTTCCCCTCCGTCTGACTACATGGCTGGACGCTCTGCTATCGGAGCTTCAGGACGGTGTGTGGGTGGTGGTTCTTCGGTGAATTTCGCGCTGTACAATCGGCCTTCTGCTTCCGATTTGGATGCTTGGGAAGAAAATTATGGGAATAAAGGCTGGGGCTCGAAGGGTATCATACCGCTCTTCCAAAAGGTTCAATTCATCCTTGTGATTCTGAAAAACGTTTATTAATGATCTATTATAGGCTGAGACATACGAAATCGATCCTACCAAGCCCACGCATGGAGGCAGCGGTCCACTCAAAGTGTCGCATGGTGGACCAGATGCGGTGATGGAAATTGGCAAGCAATTCCTGGATGTCGGTCCAAAGGTAGAGAAGAATCGACATGTGAGCGATGAAGGGAATGCATTCGATGAGAAATCAGTGAATGTTTTCTATGTAAGTGTTCTCGCCCTTGTTCATGTAAATCTCTGTTGACAATACCCGGGTTCGTGTACAGAATATGCCTAAATTTATCTCGAGCGATGGACGTCGTTCAGACGTCGCCCATCATTATATTTATTACCGCAATCTCAAGAATCTTACCGTTCTCGACGGGTGTCTCGTCAAGCGCGTTGTTATCGAGTATGTCTTTTAGTTTTCCATCGATTCATAATCTCAAATTGGGGGTTATGAATAGCAACGCACGCGCTACAGGGGTGGAATTTTTCTTTGACAAGCGCACCTACCCATCCGCACCCCAAGACGTTCATACAGTCCGGGCGAAAAAGCTGGTCGTTGTATCCGCCGGAACAATGGGATCACCATTGATCCTTGAGCGTTCAGGGATTGGAAGAAAGGATATACTTCGAAAATCTGGTATTGCTACACAATATGAGAGTCCCGGTGTAGGGGCCGAGTTTTTAGGTTCGTTCGAGGCACTCTGAATGTTATCTGCTCACCCCAAAACCCTTTTTTATCCTTGACCAGACCACCCTTACTATGTAACAGTATATAATGCGACCCCCGACACGGATACCTTCGATCCTGTGTATCGCTCTGATGCGGATACGTGGCCTGGCTTGGTTGAGCGGTGGAAGAAAGATGGGGGTGGGCGGCTGAGTGGAAAGTGGGTATCGCTTCTCCATCTATGTTTTATTCGTTCAAAGATGTTCTTCCTCTATAGCGGTGCAGACGGGGTTATCAAAATGCGCCCCTTACCTGAAGAGCTAGAAGAATTGGGCGAAGACCTCAAGAACCATTTCGTCAAAGAGTATCAAAGCAAACCCGATAAGCCTTTGTTCTGGTTATGCGCTTGTTCTGGGTAAGCAGTGCTCATGTCTCTACCAATTCAGGTGTATATATATCATTGATGCCACTGCGCTACATATACTATAGTCTTCCGGGAGACCAAAGCCATCTTCCCAAAACGAATTACCTGACTTCTATGATGCTTCTAGTCAGTGTCCTATTCCCCTTTCAAGCGCACGAAATTTTTGACTCAACGGATCCTTGAACCAGGGCTACCCCGAATCACGAGGAAGTCTGCACGTAACATCCAGCGACCCATATGATGCTCCAGCCTTTGATTCTGGTTGTCTATCCAAGTACGTTCGTCTCTACCACAGATATGCGCAGCAGTATTCATTCTCCCTTGCTCCGTGTCCCACCAAACCCAAAAAAAAAAAAACAGTTCTCTTGACGTAACTGCCCTTCGATGGGGGTACAAAAGAGGCAGGGAGATTATTCGAAGAATGTCAGCGCACAGAGGTGCTGTGCTTCCTACTCACCCGCATTTTTCGGCCGGTAGCGAGGCGGGGAAGGCGCTTTTGGAGGATTTGGAGCCGGTAAGCTTAGATGAGAAGAGGATCGTGTATAGTGAAGAGGACAATAAGGCGATTGATGAGAATATCAGACAAATGAGTGAGGTTTTTCTTTTTTCTTTTCGAGCAATGAATCTAACAGTCTCCTTTCTTCTTTCCCCGCTTAAGCTCAAGTCGGATTGCATTCGGTACGTTACGTTGCTCAATTATTCGATTTCTACTGCTTGTTTCGCCCCCCAGCTACACATATCTGACCTTGAGTTTTCTCCCTAGCTTGGTACATGTCCAATGAAACCATACGACCAAGGAGGTGTAGTCGATAGCAAACTAAACGTCTACGGAATTCAAGGACTCAAAGTCGCAGACTTGAGTATCGCCCCATCGAATGTTCACTCGGTCCGTCACCTGTGTTTTGTTTTCTTTCCTTTGCTTTATGCTAATATTCCCAAACATAAAAATACTTGTCAACGAAACGAACAGAATACTAATGCCACGGCTGTGGCGATAGGAGAAAAAGCAGCGGTTATCATCGCAGAAGAGTTGGGAATTCAAGTCTAGTTACTTACTCACCAGCAGGAGAACTTCGCTTTTACTTGTCGCGAGTATACCATATTCTCCATGATCGATTTCAACGATAGATATGCATGTATGTATTATACAGAGATACCAGACACGAAGATAGACAAGAAGAAAAAAGGGTGCGAGCCACATCGTTCGAACGGGAAAACGGCAAATTATACTCGTGTTACTTGGTCTGACAAACTTAGGACTATTGTAAGTATAGGTTCAAACTCTAGAACAGTCGCTTAGCACCAAACGAACGAAAACAAAAAAACATTGCGATAATTAGGTACTATGCAGGGAGAAGGACGAAATTGTTAAAAAAAAAAAGCACTAGACTACAATGGAGAGATACATTCTCGACCAAAATTACGTTCAACCATCCTTGTACGCATTCTGTGGAAAACAGTCGAGTTAGAACCAAAGATGCAGGGGATAGAAAAGTAAAGACGGGACGGGGAGGGAGAAAGGGAAGTCCCCATACCCAACATACCTTGATTTCATCCGCAAACACTTCCTTGATCTTTGCCCTCTGAATCTTCTGGGCAGCCGTAACGAGCCCGTTCTCGGGGGTCCATTCTTCCGGAGTTAGGATGACGGCCTGGATGTAAAAAAAACAAGATATGTGAGCGAACAGTAAACATTAAGAGTCGGAGGGGCGGAAGAGGACGATTTGAAGCTAGACAAACGAACGCAGAGCGGCCATGGAAAGCAACAACTGGTATGTTTGTACCTCGCCCTACCCCGCCTCGCCCCTTTAAAAAAAAGAAAAAGAAGGAAAAAGGACATTACCTGCAAAATCTCCATAGGTTTGAACCCATTCTTCTTCCCAATCGCATTACATTCTTTCAACACGACTTGCGCGACTTTCGGATCATGGCAGAGATCAGCGAGTGATTTGGACGCGTCAATGCCTAAAGTACGAAAACCGGAAGAAAGAAAAAAAAAAAAAAGAAAAGAAAAGAAAAGAGGAACATGAGTAACCGCCGCCGCGCGGGATAGAACTAGAACAAAAACAAGGATAACGAACCGCTATCCTTCTCTAGACCATGTCTCAAATTGACCTCGTGCGGAATAACAACCGCAATGGGCTGTTTGGCATCTTGAGAAGCGTAGACACAAATGTTGGCCACGTAATTGCAAGATTTGTATGTTGATTCTAGACGTTCGAGGGCGATATACTGAAAGGTGATGAATGAAATGATTTAGCGCAAGGAAGAAAAAGGAAGAGGGAGAAAAGAGGTTCGTACCTCTCCACCTTGAAGCTTGACAAGATTCTTCACTCTGTACACAGAGAAAGAAAGGATCTAATCAGCACTCTGTTCAACGAACGACCCCGTTTCTCCTTCCTTACTCACCGATCTACCAAACTCAGCGTACCATCCAGATTCCACTGTCCAACATCGCCAGTCCTCAACCAACCGTCTTCCGTAAAAATAGTCGGGTCCTCATTCAAATCCGGACGTTTATAGTATCCTTTGGTAACAGACGGTCCTCGGATGCATACTTCGCCTTTTTTAACAAGAAAAATTTAGCATCGAATCTTGAAACACGAGAGAGAGAGAGAGATCCACATACCCTGAGGCAATCTTCCCTTCTTCCTCTCCTCTTCACTCGGATTAGCGATATACCCCGCCTCTTTAACGTCCAACAACTTGATCTCCACACTCGGTACCGGTAAACCGACCGACGCATATCTCATCAATTCCGGAGGAAGAATCGCACACATCCCACAGGATTCCGTCATTCCATAACCTAGAAAGAAAGAAAAAAAAAGAAAGAACGCATGAAAAACCGCCCTCCAAAAAGAAAAAAAAAAAAAAATTTGCGGACCACAACTCACCTTGTAAGATCATGACCAAAGCCGTATCCAAAAACTTTTGGGTCTCCTGGCTCAACGCGGCTCCACCACTCAACGTGATTCTCAGTCTACCCCCAGTAGCTTTCCTCACATTCTTCAACACCACCTCGTCCGCAACCCTCGCGAGAACAGGCACTCCCTTCTCCTTGACACTCATCGCACCATTGAACACGCTCTTCCTCAAGGCTCCACTCCCATTGACTTTGGCAATGATCCCTTTCCTAATGGTTTCCCAGACGGCAGGTACACCGACCATGATGGACGGCTTGAACGCCTCGAGGTCTCCGAGACATTTTCGTACGCTGGCAGAGGTAAGGGTCTTTACTCTGCCGTAACCGGTTGTCATTCCGACGAAGAGTATGATGAGCTCGACAATGTATTCGAGGACGTGTGCGAGGGGGAGATAGGCGAGGTAGGTATCTTCGTAGGTCAAGTGATGACCTAGGAGCATGTAGACTGCTCCGATACTGGCGACGAGGTTGCTATGGGTGATCATCACGCCTTTAGGGGGACCTGTAGATCCGGACGTGTACATGATGCACATGAGCGTGGAGGGTTTCGGGAGACGGGCGGATATATCTTCAGAAGCGTGTTCTTTTCCGAGTTGTTTGAGTTGGTCGACGGAGATGACTTTGATGCCTTCTCTGATACCACTGATTTTGTCCAACAGGTCCTGTTTCGGTTCACCGTCGTATACGACGTACTTGACCGTAGGTGTGTCGGCCAAGACGTTAGAAAGGGTAGGGAGGAGCTCGGCGTTGGTAAAGAGACCGACACAGTCTGGTTCATTCAGGGAATGTGTGAGACCGCTTTCGCCAAGAGTATCGTAGGCCGTGGCGACAGTTGTGGAAATGGAAGAACATGCGTGAGCGAGGAGTTGCCAGTTTGGACTGGTTTGAGCGTAAATGTTGAATACCTTGCCTTCGTCTACACCGAGCGCTACTAGACCATGTGCCAGGTCTGTTACCGTAGCTTCCAGTTCAATAAAAGAGATATATCTTACAGTCATTGTTAGCCTCGAGCAGAGCAGGTGATATGAAAGCACTCACTTGTAATCTGACAGCTCGAAATATTTCCAAACCTTCTTCTCTTTGACCTCCTTACCGCCGACGTTCTTCACAACCTCCTTCTCCTCGTCGTGGATGGCGACCACATCTCGCCAGCCTAGAGCCTTCCGGGTACCGTGAGTTTTGCTGGCGTATTTCAGCACATCATACACGGTGTCTATCCCCTCGAATGGCTGCTTCGTCAACTCTGCGCTGCTCAGGGCACAACGACGAACAGGACTCTCGCCTTCGAGAGGAGAAGTAGTGATTTCTACAGAGCCTTTGCCGTAGTAATTTGGTTTCGAAGTGTGGAGGGTAGGCATCGGGAGTATATGTACAGGAAAGAGAAAAGAGCCGGCCTTAAAAGGAGACGCGTAACGTTTCGTCACTTTGAATTTCAACCCGCGATGCCGAGACCGAGACCGGTCCACAGCTTCCGGCCGAGAGTTCAAGGGAACTTGGCTTCGATCACCCGGAAGCAGTGCCTCGAATCCTGTAGAAAAAAAAAGGCTGGTCAAGGAAGAGCTACACACACGGACTAGTAATGCAATAACACTTGGTCAAAACCTAAGAGCACTTGGCAAATTGGAATTCGAAAAAGCACTAGGGGACGACCATCCCTACTGACAGGGTTGAAAGCTTAGCAAATAATGAACAAATACGCTGAGCCTAGGTACTAGCTAGTAGCCCGACGTAGGTACCCCCGCCTCGCCTGCTCGATCCCCTAGTACAATATAGACCACCGAGTTTCAAAAAACGATCAGCTCCGTCACCAATCCAAGTCAGCAGATCCTGTATTCCCAAATCAATCAGGATTTCCTAAATCTCCGGAAGAAAATCACGAAAACGTGCCACGACTTTCACATCTACACCTTTCCTGACATGATAGACGTTGTCTCCCCCCATAATCAACGAGTCTTGAGGAAGTCACTTTTTTTTGCCATGGATAGTAACCAACACGTTTTCTGGATGATTATCGCTACGACATGGCAGATAGGAAACGAAGACGCAGACACAGACTGCGACGACTCACAACAGCATGAGGCTGCGGCATCCTGCGCAGCCTCTTCTCTCATCTGCGACTTTTCAGCACCCGGAGCCTTCTTACACTCTTCAATTATCTTCAATAACCTCTCCCGGGCTGTCTAAGCATAACGATACCCTTTGATCTTGAGCGCTTTGACATCAAGATCCGAGGTGGGTGTTTGAAACTTGGACGACGTTCTTGACGAGCAAAGTTCTTTTCCAGCGTGGCCTTTGAAAAAAAATGTCCCTGAAACCGCCGTTGTCTTCAGCGCGATCGTGCAATTTGAAATAGTAACACGCTAGTCGTACCCCGCAATCCAAAATCGCGTTTCATCTGCAGACAAGCACTGTGATATACTATGTTAGTTGTACATTTTGTTTTTTTTGGATTGGGAAACAGTTATCGAGAGTATCACATCCTCGAAACAACATTGACGAGAAGGACAAGGAGAAAAATGTGTAGGATGATAACACAGCGACGAAGGACGAAGGAAGAAAAAAAGTTTTGTGTGGCAAATATGATACGCGACTTTTTCGATATATGGTGTTCAACGATGGCAGGGAGAAGAGGGAGATATATAGGAAATAGGGATAAACTAGAAAACGAGAGAAAAGTCGAAAGATCCTAATCAAAGCAAATGGGAGGTAAGAATACCTTTTTTTTTTCTTCTTGAAAGACAAGTTCGTGCGTAGGGACGCTTATGACTCGCTAGCAGTCACAGTCGACACTTCACCCGTCTCTGTTTTCGTCTTCTTCACCGTCGTCTGCAGTACAGGCGGAGAAGCTACACCTCTCACGCCGACATCGGGACCACCGTCCGGCTCGACCGCCCGTTTTCGTTTGTCACCAGCGTTCCCGTTTTCCCCTTCGTTGGTATCAGCGCCATTAGTAGAGGTGTCAGCGGTGTTGTTGTCTCGTCTTCCTCCCCTCCCTCCACCTCGTCCACCTCGTCCACCTCTACCTCTGCCGCCGCCGCTGCCACGACCGCCACGAACTGCTCCTCCACGGGGAAGTCTACCACCACGGTCGCCAAACCCACGTTGGGGCTTCGAAGAGCCTTCCTCAAGTTGGCGGATAGCAAAGCGAGCGCTTGATTGTGCCCGTCGAACGTGAAACTTTTTCTCTTCATCCTCTGCGAGCCACGTCATGAGAAAATAGAAACGATGATACGACGAGAAACGAACCGGCAATCTGCGACCACGTAATCTCATTCCCGTTAATCTTGCTCACGGCCTTCTTAACGCTCAAGATGTCTTCATCCGAGAGAGCCTTGTGGAATCCGACAAAACCATCGTTTTTACCGCGGGCGTAGTCGATGTAGGGAGCTTTACCGTCAAAGACGTCTTTTAACGGGAGCTGCAGACCACGAGTAAGTGGGTTGGGTAAATAGAGATTATCTCATTCAAACGAAAAGGACGAACTTTGATATCGGTCCACGAAAAATTTTCACCGACGCCCTCAAACTTTAGCGTGCTCCCGCGGAGGAATGGAATTTCTTCCTCCTTGACCTTCCCGTGCCCGCTTTCGTCCTTCTCAACCAGTAACCGTTTGCCTAAAAATTCGATATAGACTTCTTTTTTTGACTTGTTGTCCCCCGTCGTTGCCGCAGCCGCAACCACGGGCGTAGAACCAGGTACGTAGCCCAACAGGCCCCCTTGGCTAGCGGGGATTTTGAACGCGTTAAAGCCCTTCTTGTTCATCATGTTTTCTCTCTTCCTGTCCGCATTCTGTCCCGTCAATCCCTTTTCTTTGATCTTCATCTCGCAGTAGGCATCTTTTGTCATGGTGGCCAGTTCAATTCCGTGCCATGTAGGGTTAGGATCGGCTTTAAGAAATGCTTCGACGCCAGAGGGTTCGGTGAATTCGACAAAGACAGAGCCTTTGAAAGTCTTGTCTTCATCACGGCGCATACGGACGGCGTTGGTCGAGCCGTAGCCCTGGAAAAAGTCTTCGAGCTCGGATTGCATATTTGGGGTTTCGTTTGTTTCAAAGCCTTTCTATGATAGCATAGGGTAATCGTGTGAGAAGATAAGACAAAAAAAAAAAACAAAAAAAAAAAAAGATGACAAGGAACGCACTGCGTAGATACTGCGTTCAAAATGACCTTTTGGTTCCTTCACCTCCGTCTTCCTCCGCACTTTTGACCCAGAATCGTCGACCTCGAGATATTCGCTGGCTCGCAGGGCTTCTGCTACCCATTGGACGCTATTGTCACCTTGAGAATATTGGCGCATCCGCTTGAAGGACGCCACAGACTCTATCGGGACCCAATGTTCGGTATTTTGTGTGTGCAGTTGCCACATGAATCTGAACAAAGAAAAGAGTCAATTCCCAACCTCGACAGAATCGCCTAAAAGCGTACTTGTCATACGGAAGATTGGAATCCGCAAAGTAAAATTCAACTGCAATGAAGGTGGGTGGGTATGTTGGGCGATGCCAGAAATTGAAGGAAAATCAACCTTGTCTCCTGGCTCTTGCCTTCTTATCGGCGTCGCCGTCAGCAGCGCTGCCCATGAGAATATCGACAGCTGCAGATTCTTCGCCCGCAGTTTCAGTGATAGATGCTTCGTCGGCATTGGATCCATCGTCTTCGACTACGACAGTTTCCTCGACATCGGTAGGCATGGTTTTTCGTTCCTTTGGAAGGAAGAAGGGGAAGTTGAAAAATGGCGCCGAGTCACGGTTGATCGCTGGTGAAATCTTATCACCTATATCGGGTAATACTCACGTAATACGATTATCTCTTCGGATGCCGCAAACTCGGCAGATCGTGGATTCAACGCCGACAATCTCAAAATTGAGTATAATTCTTTCGGTATTCTTTACAAAGATTGTTATAATATTTCTGACTCCTTCTGCCCACTGTCCATCATGCGCAGGTGAAGAAACCTTTTTCCGATAAGATGTTTACCACTCCGACAAGCCGGACTCTGCCGAGCTCCAGTATAAAGGCAAATCGATTTATGAGTTATTTTTCTTGTTCCCTCAACCCGCTGGTCGAGTTGTTATCCCAGTCTGTTGCCTAGTCCAACACGGTTACATCGCTTCTATCTTGACCTTCACTATGCGTTTAACGTCCTGCATGTCCTTTTTCCTCCTCGCTCTTGCCAGCGGATCCCTTGCTGCCCCACCCTCGGTAAGTTTCGGAGAAAGAAAAAAAAAAAAAAAAAACGGAATAAACTAAACGTTCATTACAACATACAACAGGAATCCCGAGGGCACATACCCATACACGCACGTTGGACCAAACCCCGCCAAGGCGTGACTATTACGACGACAGCATCGACAGGCAAGCAAATACACGAATAATACGCCGAATTGCTGATTAAAAACGCCGTCGACGCTAACGCGGGGAACCTGGGACTCACAGGAGTCCGCTGGTCGTGGTCGGGGCTTTTCCCATCATCGGACCGTATACCCAAGTACCCTGGGCTGCGGATGTACAAGGGGAAACCTGTCGTGGAAGCGGTTATTCTGAATGCACCAGGTGGTGCCTTTCCTCTCGACAGTAGCCACAGTGCGATGCCGGGCATGAAGGCTGTTACCATTAGGGTGGACCCTCGGGACGGAAAAGCAGTCTATCTGTCGGCCGGAAAGAAGAACTTGTTGTTGTAACCTTGAAAAAGTAGTACGGATTGATTATTTGGTGTCACAAAAATTAAACATTCCTTCGTTAATCCTACCAGGACTTCATCGTAATGATATGTACACATTACTAACTGCTGGACTCGGCTACCTATGCGACATTGTAGGAAGACGATGTCCTGCACGATAAATTGACAGCGTCACCGAAATCTTATCACCTATCGTCAGACCGACGTAAGACCATTTTTCTTCGAATGCCGCAAAATTCAACGCCGGCAATCTCAAAATTGAGTAATTCTTCCGATTTACAGTCATGTTATGATAGGTCTGATTTCTTCTGTGCAGGTATAAAGAAACTTCGGCACCAAAATACCTCTCGATTTTTGGAACGATGTTTATCACCCCGACGGCTCTTCAATGCAGCCGGACCCTGTCGACCTCAGTATAAATTAGCGATGGGGAGAGTCGGTTTCGCTCAAAGCCCTAGAGTCGGGGTCGAGCTTTACAGTGTTTTGCCGATCGCCAGGTCCGCGGCAAATATCCCTCATCCGCACTAGTATAAAGGCAAGTCGATTTATGAGAAATCTTCCTTCCAACCCGCTGGTCGAGTTGTTAAATTAATCTGTTGGCCAGTCCGACAACGTTTATATCGCTTCTACTCTTCGTCTTCACCATGCGTTTACCGTCCTGCATGTCCTTTGTCCTCCTCTCTCTTGCCAGCGGATCCCTTGCTGCCCCAGCCACGGTAAGTTTCAAAAAAAAAAAAAAACCGGTATAAACGTTCACCACGACCTACAACAGAGATCCCCAGGGCACATACCGGTACACGCACGTTGGATCAAACCAGGCGATGAAGGCACTACTACGACAGCAACTACCGGCGAGGCAATAACAAAAAATAGTGCCGAATTGCTGATTAAAAACGCCGTCGAAGCCAACGCGGGGAAAATGGGGCTCGAAGCAGGCGCCTGGTCGTGGTCGGGGTTCCTCCCATCATCGAGCAATATAATCCAGTACCCTGGGCTGCAGATATACGAGGGGAAACATGTCGTGGCAGCGTATATTCTGAATCCACCGAAGGGTCATTTTCCTACCGATCCTTACAGTCCGGTGCTGGACTTGAAGACTGTTGTCATTATTGTGGACCCTTGGGACGGAAAAGCAGTCCATCTGTCGACCGAAGGTAATAGCTTGTTGTAACCTTGGAAAAGTAGTACGGCTTGATTATTTGGTGTTGGTACAAAAATGAATATTCCTTCGTGAATCCTAAACCCATCGTAATAATATGTACGTATTATCTGTTGGACTCGGCTACCTATGCAACATCCAGGCAGCCGAACCAATGTGTTTTCGAAGCGAATACGTTTCTCAAAAAAAAAAACTGGAAAGAAAATTCATAATCGATCTTCTCGATGAACCAAAAGAGCACTCTTATGGGCAATCTTCAGAAAACGAGACGACGAGTGTTTATGGGTCGGAAAGTTGCCATGGCCAGTGTGACGAAGGGAGGCAAGAGAATGACAGTGTGCGTATCGAGTACTCCCAGGAGCAGATACAGAGGCACGCATACATGGAATCCACAATTTCCGAAAGAAGCGAAACTCCTCGCATGGATTGTACTATTGTTCCCCCGTCGTATGGCACGACCTTCTAAAAGCACATTCGCTACTTCAATTTTCGCTACTTCAAACAAGGCCTTCGAAACAAAGGAGCTGGTCCTATAAACGATCAGTACGAGAATGAGTGAGTGAGCATGACTTGAACAAATACTATGATGAGTATTTGCGTCTCATATTTACCATTCGCCATCTGAAATGTTACTGCCAAAGGGCCGGTCAAGAGCGTTTTGGAAGATATCCGAGTATCAATGTATAAAACCACATTCAATCCTGCCTTATTATGTTCACCCCGTATCAAAACGGAAAAACCACACGCGGCGCGCTCTTTGAGATGTAGATGTAGCTGTCGATGACATTGCAAAGAAAGAGAAAAGAAGACGAGACAAGACCAAGAGATGAGCTAGAGGAGCGATAACAATGAAGCATATGTCCGAAAGGCACGATAATCTTGAGATCAGCCGGGGCCACAGAACAGGAGCAGCCATTGAGCAAGCTCTGGAAGTGAATCGAGTCAGTCAGTGATCGTTCAATTAATTTCGGAAAATATAAACATTTACCATTCAATGGTTCATAATTATTTCCAGTAAAACGCCTTTCACCATCCAAATCCATCACCACTCCTGCTTAAAATACAGCCCACAAACAAAATGTATCAGTAAATCCCCATACTCGCAACGCCTCCCATTACTTCTCCTCATTCTCCCATTGAACCTTCATCGCGATATACTCAATCCAAGGCGGCCAAAACCCCTAGTTTTGTGCATGCCGCGACAAAAAGTACCCAAGCCTGAGCTCGATGATGGATGTGAGGTAAAACTCGAATTTGGATCAAGTTCGGAGTGGAGCTAGTGGGGCCGCAGTGTTAAGGTAAGTAGTCCGACTTTTTTGCAGGATAACTGCGCATACTAAGAACGAGCGAGGCAGGACGACGATGTCCTGCACGATACATTAACAACGCATGGTCTCTGCGCGATACTATATAGTATCGCAGCTTGAATGGCTTTCGTTCTCTCTCTCTCTCTCTCGAACAAAAGCATACATTATGATTATCAAGAGACATCTACGAGTTAATGTTATGTAATGCCTTTCTGAAGACTTGAGCCAGCTTAAGCCGCATTTCCAAGTGCTTCTGAGCGAAGGTAAATCGTCACATTCTGGCAACTCCCGTAATTCAATCCATACTCCTGGCTGAAATCAGCTGGGTTGAACACTACAGCCTGATACTGAGCAATGTCTGTGCGATTGCAGACAGACCATTCTGCAGTTGAACCCTGAACTGATAGCAAAGGGCCATTAATTTCGCTCCCGTGGGGACTGGTGCTGGGCTATACCCGAGGACGAGAATAAGAACAGCGAACAAAGATAGAAGAGAAAAAAACGAGACGTACGACTTCGCAATAATCGTCTGCTATCCCTGCGGTTGACCCGTCCGAGGACAGCGAGAAAGGAAACGAATTGCCTTGGTCGATGCTGTTCGAAATCCAAGTTTGATTCTGGGAGTCTGAACCCACCAGACCTGAGTTTTGGAGAGTAAAAGTGTCGCCAACCTCATTCCCGCTGCGCCCGGAAGGCTTTGAAAAAAAAAAAGATGTTCAAACATGGGTCATAGTAACGGATGCTTAAGATAGGGGACTTACAGTAAGATAGGTCTTGTTAGGATTTGCACTCTCGTTCAAGGTGCTGAGTGCAAGTTGGCTTGTACTGTTATCCGGAAATATAGCCCACAGGGTGAACGAATTCGAATTGTCTTTTATCCCGTCCATAAAACTGCTGCAGCCGTTGTCCCGAGTAACGAGGATTGCAGCCCCGAAGGCGTTGGAAATGAAGAAAAGGGTTGAAAAGGCGATGGAAGAAATCATCTTTGGGCGATACGAACGGAGAACTATAGAGGGTTTGGTGGATGTGCTGGTCGTCAAGAGTCGTAAAATGTTTTGAGGCAGAAGCTCCGGGAACATTTTATAGGCAGCAGCCCCGAGTCTGATCAGATCGGGAAGCTACATATTTCATGCGTCGGGTGCTCCACTTCTTGCCTATAACTTATAACATGACCCTCTATGGGCCTTCAAGCTTCAGCTTCGACCTTTAGAGTATTCAGCTGATCCCGAGATACTTTTTCTGCTCTTGGGGAAGATGATCCCGAGTAAAAAAAAAACAATCGGCCAACCTTCGAGCTCTGCCATACGGCAACTAAGGACGGACTGTAGAATTATGCGTTCAGGTGATGCGTCATGCGTTTTTGATGCGTATGCGTATGCGTCAATGCGTATGCGTCACATTCGAAATATGCGTATGCGTTCAGGCACGATGCGTCAAATTTATGTCAAGATGCGTAAGTGCGTATATTTATTGAAATTATAATTTATATACTATAGAGCACTGTATCTCCCTAATAATATTTGTAAGTGCATATCCAATGATAATTACACATAAGTGGAGGGTACAATGATAAATGGAGGGTGCATGAATGGAGGGTGCAATTGGCACTAGCGCCGCTCCGAGTCATCAACACTAGGGCAAAAAATTTGATCTGATTTTGGGAAAGCCATAAATGCAGCAAGATGCACTGATCACAAATCTTTCTGCTTGTCCAAGTGGGTTTTTAACAATGAATTGGCTTGTAAGTTCCTGATAAGCAAAGTGAAAACCCCCTCCGTGAACCGCATTTTATTAAAGTATTGGGGCAATCAAGACTCAACTCCGCAGATTTATACCCAAGTAATTGATCCTGATTCTGGAACTAATTGGGCTCCACCAGATAAACTGCACTCCATCGTGACTCTGGCTCGGTATACCAACCCCAGCCATACTGTGGCGGTACAGTATGATGTCTTTCCAGTCTTTGATGAGAATGGCATGTTAAAAATACTATGGGACTTACTCAGTTATACATACTGAATAAAATTCAACTATAGGCATTCAAGTTGCTCTTCAGCAGGTTCCCCAGAAAAAAGCCCAGCCCTCCTCTACAGCAGCAGCAACCCCAACTCATCTTTGAAGCTCAAACTATTCCAGTAAACCTCAGGCTGAGGTCAATATCATCAAGCCTGAGCACAATTGGAGAGATCTCCCAGCTTTTGATCTTTCTAACCCTGCTCATCAGCCATCTTTTATCCCACTGGATCCCCCTGGATGATGGTATAATTGCTACATCTTTGGAGCAGTTTCCAGGTGGTATATGGGATCCCTGGGCAAATGGGCGCTTCTACATTGATCTTCCCACTTGGAATACTCTCAGAACAAGGAACTTGGGGTTCACTGGGCAACTAAAAACAACAGCTCTCAAAATGGAAAAGGTTCAACCAATTCCTCCTACCTTGATGGAGGTAAAATCACAAACAAAAAATGTCTTGGAGTAATTACCTGTTCCAGGGAAGATTGTGACTTTGTATACCGCCCCCAGGTCTCTCCTGAAAATATTGCAAAGCAGCTTGAGAATCCATGCGCCAACTGCAGTGCATCATTGATTCATCTTCCATGCAACTCTTGTTCATATCTCATCTGCTATGGCCAACTCGGTCATGACACCTCCACTTTAAAGTACCAATATATCAATGGTTCTCCACACAACCACAGCTGTATTCCCAATGTCACTTGCACCACTGCTACAGAAGACAAAAATTTTCTGGCTGCTTACCAGAGCCGGCCAGATGCCACTCCCTCACAGATGATGGCTGGACCACCTGCACCAACTGGCTTTGGCCCTGGAGCTGCTGAAATAGGCAACAAATTTTGGGAGTCAAGGCTATACTGGATACTCTCTATGCAGGCTGCGAGCCAAAGATGGCCCAACCAGTGCTTTTGGCTTTTTTAAAAAGCTTGGGGACTGGAAGAAGTTACATCCAGATGTTCTCTGCCAGGACTTTACCAGTAGTACCATCAACTGTCTCTCCCTCCAAACTGAGTGGATGAGACAACAAACTCTACCAGATATGACACGGGTTGATGAACCACTTCATGGGATCATCAATGGGGGTTGGATAAGCTCCCCATGAAGCTGGAATAGACCCTCAACTGTTGGAAATAAAAATAGAGGTTTAGGATTGGAGATATTTGTCACTCTGAGAGTGACAAATATCTCCTGAATAATGAGCAAAGAGAGTTATAATTCCGTTTGTCCTCTACATGCTGAAGGAAAGTAGACAAGGGACAATCGGAAGATACATCTGTTTAAACTACAGCTTATATACTGTGTAACTAATAATAGAGCTATGTATCAAGTGGATACAATGTGAATGTATGTGGACATATCAGTGGATACTCTGGGAATGTATGTGGAGTTTTGTAGCTAAATATACCTTTGTATCCTATATTTGTGTTATCTGGTTTATTCTCGTGAAATGGTATTTTTGTATATTCCAACATCAACTAGTTGGTCTAAGAGTTACCCAGGAGAATCTGTTTTACTAGCTGGATATCAAACAAAGATTACCACAATTTCAATATCATCATCTCCTTCCCTCCTTTCATTGATCTGATTTCTCTCAAGTTTGGCTCAAACTATACTGGTGGAGTGGTGGCTGAAACTAATGTTCCTGATGAGCAAAAGCCATCTCCAAAGCGGCCAAGGCCAAGGTCAATCACCAAGAGGAAAGCTTTGGATGCTGAAATATCTCAGGACAAGAGGCAAAAGAGGCAGAAAACTGAAGATGCAGAGGACAGTGATGTTGAAATGAAGTGATAGTAGTTGGAAGTTAGTATTTATTTGAACAGTTACAAAACTCCATTTTTCTCCAGCTTGTCTCGTAAAGCTTGTATTAACTTTCTTCCATGCTTGCCCTCTTGAGGTCCAACCCGAACCTCCACAACCTCCCAAGTGTGAATTATAAAAATAGAGTCTTCCAAATGATCATCCAGAGTCCCAGCATTGTATAAGCCCATTAAATTAGAGACAAAGAAAGATAAAACTTACTGTATTTCTCTTACATTATCGTAGTCAAGAATGACAGAAGGATTCACCCCCTGTTCGGTATGAAGAGACAGCTCAAGTTGTAAAGAAAGACCACTGCTACTATGATTTGTGTTGCAGCGGTTTACATCTTTTACTACTCCCTGACATGACTTGTAAGGGCCCTTGATCACTTGAACAGTATATTTTATCCAAGGGATAGGCCCCAAGTAAAAGTGCTAGTAATAGTTTGAATTTTGAATGAAACTAGAATAAGAGAGGATAGCATGCTTACAGAGGTCATCAGCACGCTAGTAAGTAATAGAGAACACTTCGAGGTCAATGGTGCTATATATAGCATTCTCGGTAGCATTATTAGGTGATAAAATCTATAAGAAGCTTATTAAAATCCCAGTTTCCAGCTTGGGAACACTGTGTAAAGGATCCGCTACCTTAAAAACATAATACGCACCCTTGACGCACCAGAGACGCACTTGACGCATTTGACGCATTTGACGCATTTGATAATGCCTAATGCGTATACGCACCTATACGCACCTATACGCATCTGATCGCATCCGGTAACGAGTGCGATCAAATGGGTATAAATGCGTCTACATAATGCGTCTTGGGGTGTTTTCAAATTTAGTAATCCCAAAGATTTAAAACTTATTTTCGGACAAGAAAATCCTCATTTGGTATATATGTGTCACAAATCAACTAATCTATACATTCCAATGTATTACATGACTCAGTGATTCATTTAAAAATATCATTATTTACTTGTAATAACAAATTGATTGACGCATTGACGCATACGCGTACGCACCATACGCACCAAAAAACGCATTACGCACCAGGATTACGCATAATTCTACCTACCGAACTAAGGATAAACCATCCGCCTCATGCTCCCTCGAGTAATCGGTATCGAACGATGGAAGGGGGCGTTATACAGGTTGTGAGTTAAAAAGAAAGGAGTCAAGTTAGTAAGTTCGACTTCTACATGGTAAAGTAAAGCCAACATAGAGCTTGACCTCCAGACGGGGAGGGAGAATCACGACCCTACATCGCCGTACTCATTCCCTCGACCCGAACGTTCCACCCAGTTTGCGGGAAACCCGGAGCTATGCCTTCACTTCTGTCCCATCCTTGAGCCATCATCGCAGTTGAAATCCTGGATTCAACGCCGACAATCTCAAAGTTGAGTACAGTATTCCTTCGGTATTCTTTACAGTCATTGTTATAATAAGTTTGATTTTTTCTGCCCTTGCAGAAACTCTTATCCGATAAATAAATACCTCAAGATGTTTATCACCCACCCTATCCTGACGACCTCAGTATAAAGGCAAGTCGATTTGTGAGAAATTTTTCCCCCAGCCCGCTGGTCGAGTTGTTATCTCAGCCTGTTGATCAGTCCGACACATTTACACCACTTCTCTCTTCATCTTCACTATGCGTTTAACGTCTTGCATTTCCCTTTTCTTCGTCGCTCTTGCCAGCGGATCCTTTGCTGCCCCAGCCTTGGTAAGTTTCGGAGAAAGAAAAGAAAAAGAACCGAAATAAACGTTCATCACGACATACAACAGGAATCCCAAGGGCACATACCCATACACGCACGTTGGATCAAACCCAGCATAGGCACTACTACGACGACAGCATCGACAGGCGAGCAAATACATGAAGATTACGCCGAATTGCTGATTAAAAAGGCCGTCGAAGCTAACGCGGAGAAAATGGGGCTCAAAGAAGGCGCTTGGACGTGGTCAGGGTTCCTCCCATCATCGACAAAAATCGTCGAGTACCCTGGACTGCAGATGTACAAGGGGAAATCTGTCTTGGCAGCGTATATTGTGAATCCACCAAAGGGTGCCTTCCCTTCCTCTCCTCAGAGTGTGGTGCGGGATATGAAGAGTGTTACCATGAGGGTGGACCCTCGGGACGGGGAAGTAGTTTATCTGTCGGCCGGAGGAAAGAGCTTGTTGTAACCTTGGAAAAGTAGTACAGCTTGATTAGAGTATTTGGTGCTACAAAAATTGAATATTCCTCTGTGAATCCTTATAAACCTAGGGGCCTCATCGTAGTAATATGTACGTATTACGATAACTGTTGGACTCGGCTACCTATGCGAACGTTGCAGGCACGATGATAACTCAACAACGTCGCAGATAGAGCTCAAGAAGAACCGTCACCTTGCACGGAACGATGTTGTACCAATCAAGATCCTACAGCCCACAACCCGAAACACGAAACACTGCTGAGCGCTGAGCTTCCGGAAATCATAATCCCACGTGCAAAAAGTCAAAATGAGGATCCAAGCTAGTGCGACTGCCATACGGCAACCAAGGATAAACCATCTACATTCACATAGCCTCATGCTCCCTGAGCAGCGAGTAATCGGTATCGAGCGATGGGAGGGCGGCATTATACAGGTCACGGGTTGGAAAAAAAGGAGTCAAGTTAGTAAGTTTGACTTCTACATAGTAAAGTAAAGCCAACATAGAGATTGACCCCCAGAAGGGAAGGGAGAATTACGACCCTACATCGCCGTACTCAGTCCCTCGACCCGAACGTTCCACCCAGTTTTCGGGAAACCCGGAGCTATGCCTTCACTTCCGTCCCATCCTTGAGCCATCATCGCAGTTGCGTACAAGAGCGCACCAGACCCAGGGAAATACGGTCTAATGTATAGAATGAGAACCTCGATGGATGGCCAATGGGAGAGTAACAGAAACGTACGTCGGAACCCGAACACCTCCAATGGGCATGCCAACATCATCGAATTGGAAAAGTGGGTCCAACAACCATTCAATAGCCTTCTCAGTTTCGTTATTCCTGGCAGCGGACATTGCGAGCATCGGGAAATCCCACCTGTTTTTTAAGATAAGCGCAACTTTTTTTACGAAGAGTATGAACATTTTTATGAACTCACCCCCAACAGTTACTGATGTTCCAGGTCGTCCATACCTTCTCCGCCGTCAATTTTGCAATGGTCAAATTCAACCCCGGCGTCTGGGGGAGCCACCCATACAGACCAACCAAAGCGGGATGGTCGTTAATGTACGCCTCATCTGTCCAAAAATTGCTCTCTATCCCATCATAAACTGCATAAAGCCCGTCCACTTCCCCAACAGGGAGAGGAGCGAGATTCTCTTTGACGGTGCTCCAATTGGCCGGAACTTCCTCTCCGAGTTTTTGCATCCACGTCTCGGCCAATTGCAACCCAAACCGCCAATACGCCAACTCGAACGCAGGATTAACGGTCACGTTCGGGCTCGTGTCCTCCGCAACAACATACATCGGCGGCCCTAGGTCATACACGTCCGTAGACTCATTGAACCATGCAAATGCCGACATCCAATTCGCCGTTTCCCGGATAACGTCTGCCCATTTGGTAAGGGTATCCTCGGTTGGAAAAGCTCGATATTCGTATTCGGCGAAAACGAACGGATGGGGTTGTTCCCAGATCAAGAGGTTATTGATTTCTCCTGGGGAGGAACGGCCGGAGGGGTCGGTCATCTTTGGCCAGCGAGCACCGGATGCCCAGCCTTGTTGGACTTGAGCTCGGATAAGGGAAGTTTCAAGGAAGCGACCGTATACGCCTGAGGAGCGGCCTAGTAAGTCCCAGTTGTTCCAAAGAGCCCAATGGGCACAGTGCCAGAAATACATTTCCATGTGGAATTTACTGCGGGAGGTCGTTAGCGCGCGAGGAATGAGAACGATGATAAATAATCTTACCCGTACTATAAAGAGCGGAGACCACAGACTGGGTTAATACAACGTCGATTGCTGATGATTTATTAACATACCCAGCCATCGTTCACTAGTCCTGACTGAGCCCGAAAAAAAAAAAAAATCAGAAACGAAAAAAGGCTAGAAGAGTCGTGATCCGAAGAGCGTACATACCTCTTGAGGAGGATTATCCTGCGCCTCATTCACCCTCATTAGATACCTCGACAAGATGATCCTTCTTTGCAGCTCGTCCGCTCGAGAGTCCGTGGAACCCGTGAACAAGTCAATGAATCCACTATTTGTCCAATAATCGTGCCAGGCGTCAACGGAAGATTGCGCCACCGCCGATGAGCTCAGAATGCTACCCTGTTCAGTCGTGTTGAATGAGACGACGAGTGAGAGCGTGTTGGTGCTGGAAGAAGGAAGAAGGGTGTAGCGATGGGCGACCGGTGAGTCGCGGGTAACGTGTATTTGCGTATCGCTGCCAACGGAGGTATAAAATATGGCATCGACCATCTGGTGGGATATCTGCGCCTGAATCTCGCCGTCGCCGCTCTTGTTTAGCAAGGTGGTGGTATGATTTGCAAAAAGAGCTGGACTGAGACTTCCTACAAACGGATCGCGAAACTTTTGGGATCCATCGGCCCATGGGAAATCCAGGAAGACACCGAGACGAGTAGAGGAGGGGTTTCTGGTGGTAGAATCCAGGAGTGGGGAGGCAATGGTTATAGATATGGCTGACGTATCCTGCGCGGAGATGGTCGTGACTTTTACAGGCACACCCTCGTAACTGAATGAGCTAGACATAATGCCCGTCCACAGGTCCAGTTCCTGGTGAATATCGCTCAGGTCGCTCTCGGACACGTTACGAATGGCGCCACTTGATGCATCCCGAAAGACGAGACCTATACTCCCCAGATTGACCCGGTTCGGATTCGCTGTCAGCCACTGCTCAATTTCTGGGTCGCCACCAAAATCGTACTGGACCAGTCGACCATGGTTGAACCAAGACGCGCCCTTGTAGTTGAGCACATCTTCGATGGTTCGATTGGGCGGAAGGGTATCATTTTTCCAACCCCAAGAAGAGAGGATGGCGAAGGGAAGGAAAGTTTGCAGGCCGGTAACGTCTGCACCAAAAGCAAAGTTGCCATTCCCAATCTGCATGGGCGTAGTCGGATTCGATGCATTACGGGTCGGAGCGTACCTGGCGACTATGGCAGCACGGTCGATAGCGGGGGTTGTAGCTTTCGTATGGACAAGGGATAAGAAGGGCCATAGGAGAAGGATGAGATGGGATACGCGAGGGCTCCAGATGGCCATCGTGAGGAACGATGGGCTTATCAAAATCTCGCGTCATTTTATTCTAGAACCCAGCGAATTGAAACGAAAATAGGGAGGTTCGGAACAACGCCCGCATCAGCTTGTATCATCATGGGATGGGGTACTTCGAGGGCGACCATGGTATCGTGTGATCCTGAACCCGGGCCGTTTGCGAAAGAGGACAGCTCAAAAAAACAGCTGACCATGGCGAGTAGAAGCCAGAAAATCAAGAGGCGCGTTCCATTTTCCATTGCGGTCAGAGAGGAATCAGTAGAGCTAGAAAAAGCAACTCTTAAGCAGATGGCGCCCGCGCCCTGGTCAAACGAGACACGCACACACCATCCGATTTTTTTTCTCAGAAAATTGCCTTGAACTCCAGGTATTCTGGATGACGTGCAAGAAACAGTTGGATTCAGGACTCGAGAGGACAGTAGGAGAGACCTTGACAGTAGGAGAGACCTTGTACATGGTGGTCAAAAGAAAGCATCCCGGACCGTTGGATCGCGGGGCCGGGTTGCGGCAGGCTTCTGTCCTTTTCCCACCATCATCAACACCTCGAAAGAAATTTGCGATTCTCCGAGTCAATTTACCGTGACCTGGATATCTACTTGGGTTTCATTATTACTGAACTCCCAGTGGAACGTTCCAAGTATCAACACAAGACACTGAGACTCGTAAAAGGCACGAAAGATACGATGCATCCACAAACAAAATAAACGACATTTACCCCCCACCTCAAGTACTACAAGGTACACTCAAGGAGACCTCGTTAATTCCTTTGCGCAACTACTTATCCGGGGCTCCGGTCCAGGTCTCAAATCAAGTACACCTCGGAGTATCCCTCAGTCTCCGGGTTAACGTTTCTCAGAGCAATAACCACCCATTCGGACAGAATAGTCAACGACGGGGACAACGATGGTCGGTATCTCGTGAGCTTCCACTGTCGCATTAATGTCAGAATCACAATAATGCCAAGTTCTTGTGAGTCCTCTTTTACGACATAAGTTCTTAATCTATATATTCTAGACGTAAATGAAGACCACATCTTTGCTATTTGGGTCCATGAAGCATCCTGAATCCTTTGTTTCATTTGCGTACGTCGGTCGCAGCTCATGGGTAAGCTTAACATACATATGTAGATGCGAATTTGGCGAAACCCGCAATACTTGGAGCTATCATTCGCCACTATCATAGATCACGTAATAGAGCGTTATGTCTTCCAGGGCTGTACCGGTGTGTCACCGATTGAGGCATGGTTTACTTCAATTTCCATCATGCCAGTAACACTGTAACCTAACGCAATCAACTAGTCCCCACTAGTCACCTCAAGAGGGCGAAATTGCACTAAATGTGTTCCTCGCATAAAGAGCCACAATGGAATGAATGAGATAAATAGGCTACGTCGTGTCAACCAATCGATCCCTTCCCTCCTCCCTCCTCCCTCCTCCCGTCTTATATATCTTATATCCGCCACACTGTCTCTCATTATTTTCGTTCCAAAGGGCATCTTTACGCCGTTCAAACCCATCTTTCATCTCTACTGGCTTTCCTAACAACATCGCAGTTCCTTTCGAGTCACTTTGCTCCACAGATGCTGTGGACGGTGTACGAAGAAGAAAGCGATGATGAAAGCCATTACAGCGGTCCTCCGCCTGGCAACCTCGACAGCTTTTATAATTTGAGCGCGAGCATCCACCAGTCGTTGGAGGCGGAAGAGTCTCAACCGCCACCAGTGCCGCCTATACCGCAATCTAACCCTGGTCCCAGTGTAGATGAAATTGAAACCGAAAACAAGAATTTGAAGAAAGAGTCGAGCGAGAAACACGTGGAGGAGGTGGAAGTGCATGAAGGCGATGAGGAGGAGGAAGCTGAACGTGGTCATAATCGGGATACGACCGTCGAAGAACCCATTTGGTTTCCTGATGGCGGGCTACGGGCATGGTTGGTGGTCTTAGGGGTGAGTCTTTGTCCGAAATGTACAGCTTTCTTTCTCGCTGAATTCCTTATCCCCTTCAAACCTCTATCTTTCACATTTTCATAGACTTTCTGCAGTACGTTTGCCTCGTGGGTGTCTCTGCGTCCTTTTCGTTTCAGCCTTAGCCGGAATCATTTCTGATCAATGTATGTTACTTAGCTTTGGCTATGCCAGTGCATGGGGGGTAAGTGGCGTCTGTCATGACTGCTAAGATGTCGAACTAACTCATTCAACTGAACCCCATCTGGTTTTGCTAGGTCTTTCAAACGTATTACGAAGGAACGGTGCTCAAACAGCATTCCTCTTCCACCATGTATGTTTTCCCCGGCTCAATCGCTTTACACCTTTCCTGAGGTAATCCTTCATCAAGAGCTTGGATAGGTTCGATACAGGTACATCGTCCTTGTATCCGTCAAACCTTTGTTTCGCTGACGAGTTGAAAATCTTGTAGTTTGCCTTGGTCCTTCTCCCGGCACTCTTGTCCGGACGACTTTTCGACTTTGGGATATTCAAGCTCCCGTTCCTCGGGGGAGTGTTCTGATAGTAGTCAGTACAATACTTGTCGGCCAATGCAACCATTTCTGGCACTTTCTTCTATGCCAAGGGGTTGCTCTTGGAGTACGTACCTTCCCCTCCCCATGTTTCTTTGGGGGTTACTTATAGATTTTCACATTCATGTTTGTCTCTTTTAGCTAGGCTGTGGGATCGTTTTTGCACCGGGGATAGGAATCATTGGGCAGTGGTTTAGAAAGAGGTGGGTACATCTCCCGTTCCAGGCGTTTCGACCATGCCGATCTCGACGCTCATTTGCCTTCCGCAGGCGTGGGCTTGCATTGGGAATCACTGCACTAGGATCTTCTGCGGGAGGGATAGTTGTCCCAATTGCTACCCGCAGACTCATTCCCGTAGTCGGGTGAGTTAATATCGTTATTTTATTTTTCTTGCACCTAATTGGTTCATGGGTTCGCGAAGGTTTCCATGGACGATGCGTATTCTTGGATTCATTCTCTTATTCGTTCTCATCGTATCAAATCTCACCCTGACACGACGTCTACCATTGAGAAATGCGTCCGGAAGATGGCTGAATATTGGAATATTCCAGGAACTCCCGTTCTCGTTATATGCGATTGCAGTGCTATCCGGCTTTCTGGGGCTATACAGCGGTCCGTGCAAGCTCTATCTTTACCTCTTGCCCTATCTGACCTAGTTGTTCCCCTAGTCTCATCCTACATTGAACTCGATGCGTTAGCTGTCGGGGTATCACCGGATATGGCATTCTATCTTGTTTCAGTCGCGAATGCAAGTTCTGCATTTGGTAGGATTGCAGCCGGAGCTTTAGCGGACCAAATAGGTCGGTTGAACTCGCGTGTATATTTGATTCTGATCCAGACAGCAGCTCATCACTTCCTAGGCGCCATAAATGTCATCTTTCTGGCGACATTGTTCACGGCAGCGCTTAATTTCGCATGGCCGTTTGCAAAGTCAGAGTCTTCGTTAATAATCGTTGCCGTACTATATGGGTTCGTCATCAGCCGCTACTTTTTCCGTTTCCTTTGACTGAACGCAAAATCGAAGGTTCATGTACGGCGCTTTCCTCACTGGATTCATCTTGCCTGTCTATCAACTCAGTGAAATCGGGAATATCGGCCGTCGGTAAGATGAAGAGTCTTTCCCCTTGTTTGGGCACGTTCATTGAACTATCGTTCAGAATAGGAGTTATTATGACTATTGGTGCAGCTGGAGCTTTAGGTGGGTTACCAGTATCGGGTGCAATCAACCAGGCTACTGGTGGCTTTGAATTTGTTGGAATTTTTGCTGGTTCGTCTCTTTTTGTTAACTTGGTGCTAAATAGTTCCTTAACGATCATCAGGTTCAGTTCTTACAATATCCGCGGCCTTTATGCTTGCAACACAACAGGTTCTGGTGAGAAGGAATGGGTGTGGTGAAGAGTTTGTGTTTCATTGAGTCGGGCATCTGAGTAGGTGCTTTTTTTTAACTCTCTCTCTAAACTCTGCCATACATTATTCGGACGAGAGATTAATTGAGATGTAGTAGTATACAGAACACTATTATAATAAGCTATTCGTAACTGGTGGAATAAAACCTTGCACTTTCGCCTACATTCCTAGTACGTACTTTGCTTCATGATCAATCGAACTTTAGTCATTTGGATGCATTTTGCTATGTAAGACTGCGATTCAGAGTCGGGAAGCGTAACAAAGATTGTGCTGACAAAAAGCTCAACTGCCAATGAAGTGAGGGGATACCTCTCAAGTGAGCCAAGCGCGGCTGGTGTCAAAGCACCTCTACCTCTACTCGCCATTACTCAGGGCGATGCAAAGGGTTAGAGACAGGTTGAATAACGACCATATGATATTATTCCTTCGATCAAAGAAGCAGGTTGCTTTAGCACAGGCTGAAACATTTGTCGCGTTAGGCCCGAGGTGCTCTATGCAGAATCTGTATGTCAGACTTGGTACGGTGTCAAAATAAGATCAAGTAGCGTGGATCCGCCGTCAGGAAGCAGTGAAGCGGGGGAGTGTTTTCTCCCGCGATGGACGAATTCCAAGGTTTCGGGAGCGCAGACGGTGATAGCTTGAGGTTGAGGAGCGGGCCAGCATGTGTTCGCGAAAACACGTTTGATTTGTTTAACAAAAGATTGAATGGCTGCGTGCCCGAAGATCAGGACAGATCCATATACCTTATTTCCATACTGAATGGTAACAAGCCCTCGAACAATTCGACCAGTTTATGGGAGGCAGACAGGTATGTAGTACGAATTGACAGATGCAAGAATCAAACACACGCAGGCTGTTGACGTAATGGTTTTTTCAAACTTCGAGCTAGCTTGCGAGGCTCTGATGAATGAGCGGGATGGTGCCCAAATACAAATATTGGGCTCTAGGATCGAGCCTCCATTACTATGTACTCATTTACATATGTAGCGGTAAGTTAGTCCGAGTTCAATCTGGTGATAGATTTACGTGTCAAAAATGATTTTTTTTTTAACTTGATGATCCTTACGCGGCAGAGTGTGAACGTTGAACACTCGAAAACACGACGTCTATGTTTCATTACTCCACAATGTCGCCAGTTACCAAGAACTTTTGGTGTTCTAATATAGTGAAGAGACCTGCTCAACGGTCCACTAATTCATTGTAAACGTCAAAGCTGGTTATCGCATGACATCAAACATTCCGATTCTCTTGGGTGACTTCCCGCTTTTTTCACTTATTACACGGCTGCCGGATAGCGGCATGGTTCCCGCGGCTCAAATTTGGAAATTGATGCGCTTTGTACTACAATCATCAGTAGTAGTATTTCAAGTAAACGGAGGATTGGATGTAAACAAGCTAAAAGATAACGAACTTTTGAGGTATATTTCCACAGTCTCGAAGGGAAAAGTGCTGATGAAGTGGTAGCAGGAGCCGGTGGATTCTGCTTGATCCTTGCACCAGGATGTGGAAGAAAGCCCGGAGCAGCGGGTGCTTAAGTTCAAGTGAAACCCCACGCTCTGTAGCAACGAGGACGTGTGCCGCTCTAGTAGCAATGGTAATTCTCCCGCCACTTCACGAGTCGGGAAGTGTGGGTCGCCCGAGGAATGTTAGGGCTAACAGGATATTTGAGCAATCCGATGCGCCCTGAGGCCTGAAACCCGGTTTCAATGACTCTAGGCACAAAAGTCCCTCGGGTCATTTGACCCGCTTAGGTCAAAGCAAGCTTTACCGGCTGCTTGTTGCCTTCCTTCCTTCAATGCCGAAGAGCTTATTTCGTAAGTGGAAAACACTCCCATGGATGCCTAACGATTACCGCCTCCTACTTTTGCATTACCTTGATCGTGATTGACAGAAAGTAGAAGATGATACTGGCGCCCTCGGAGCCGAAATAAATACCTTGCCGACGCGTATCCTAAGCCGTCTGAGCTGTGCGCCTAATGTGAGTCACTTATCCGGTGTTAGTCGCGGTCTTCTCTGGCCCTTGCTCCATCGACTACAACAGTAGGCAATGAGCTCTCAAACGTCCTGTTCGATGGCGATAGTAACTGGCAGAGAGGGCTTTTTCGGGAATCCGACGCCATCTCATCCGAGCGTTGAGGATGATGGGATTTCTGACTTGCCTGTAATTGGTCGTAGGTCAGCAACGGCAAGATATCTCCAAAAATCTCTCACACGAAGGCACCGGCAAGTACTGCCTACGACACATCCAATCCAAGCTCTTCGGCGGCCTGCCATTTTGGACGTGAGGCTATCACTGGTGTATCATAGCCAGCATGATGGTAAGTACCGGTGTTGAATCTATTCCTGTTACCCTGGTATCCATGTTTAGTCCTCAGCGTCTACCGGTGTATTTTCTATACACGCACAATCTGGTATAAAAACTCTGGACAAACACGGTCTGCATCCCAGAATCCTCTCGGTTTACCTTCATCCGCTTAGACACACTACTAATCTCTACAAATAATCCTCTCGGTTTACCTTCATCCGCTTAGACACACTATCGCTACAAGTAATCATGGTCTTTCCTTCAATCTATCTGCCTCTCTCAGCCGTAGCCATCGGTTATTCCGTGCTGGTCAAGGCTGCTCCGTCCACGCACGGCGCCGTATGCTCAGATGGCACCCCTGTGAGCAACTCGGTTTGCTGCGACTTTATTCCAGTAAGTGCTTTGTTTTGTTTTGGCCCGACTCGGAGTGGATCTGGCTTATCTTTACTTGACAGCTGGCGAAGGATTTAACTGAAAACCTCTTTGAAAATGAGTGCGGTGAAAAAGCACACGAAGTACTTCGGCTGAGTTTCCGTAGGTGTTATCCTCAGCACTCTATAGACTCCATCCTAAGCTTCATATTCCAGATGATGCTATTGCATTCTCTCAATCAAAGGGACCTTCAGCGTGAGTTATTGAAGCTCCGCTACAGAATACGAGGCTGATGGTTTGCGTTCCCGTACTTAGTGGAGGAGGAGCCGATGGTAGCATGTTGATATTCCCTGATGTTGAGCCCAACTACGCGGCGAACAACGGAATAGTTGACAGCGTAATGGACCTGGCGCCCTTCCTTGGTTTAGGAAAATATCCAAACATTACAGCGGGCGATCTGATTCAGTTTGGAGCTGCTGTCGCTGTTGGTCTATGTCCGGTTCGTGTGCATGGCGTCCATGTGTTCTTGATACCATCGTGTATGTCATGGTTCTGACTTGTTCGCCTCAGGGTGCACCTCAATTGGAATTCCTCGCCGGACGTCCGAATGCCACTGCACCAGCAATTGATGGATTGATTCCCGAGCCTCAGGATTCGGTTGACCAAATTCTCGCTCGATTCCAAGATGCCGTACGTCGTTGACCTCTTGGCTTTTGCTGAAACTCGCCTGATTTCATGACTGTAGGCAAACTTGGACGGCGAAGACATCGTCTCTTTGCTTGTTTCGGTTAGTAGCGAATTTTATTTCCTGCAGGCTGTCACTGATGCAATTTTTACAGCACACGGGTTCGCACTTAAAGAATTTTTACAATCACCTCTTCGGAAAGACTGATTGATTTTTCTAGTTGCCAGGGCAGATCATGTGGATCCCGACATTTCTGCTGCACCGTTCGACTCGGTGAGCTGGAATTTTCTTACCCCTCGCTTCAATCGATTTATATCCTAAACTGCCGCCTCAGACGCCCTTCACATTCGACTCTCAGTTCTTCCTCGAGACACTTCTTCAGGGAGTTGGTTTCCCTAGTAATTCGACTAGTACGTACCGATACAGCTCAGTAAACGAAACCCGAAGCTGATGTATCAACTTGATAGATAACACTGGCGAAGTGGCTTCCCCTCTACCGCTCGGTCAAGGGAAGAATGTAGGAGAGATCCGTCTTCAGTCCGACTTTGCGCTGGCTCGGGACTCCCGTACCGCTTGCTTTTGGCAAAGCATGATTAGTATGTTTTTAGAGCCATTCCCTCTGACTCACTTCCTAAGAAGCGTGCTAATTTTTTCCAATCATAGATGAGGAGGCTTTGATGGCTACCAGATTCAAGGCTGCTATGGCGAAGATGGCGATTATTGGTCATGATGCGAAGGATCTAGTGGACTGCTCAGCTGTTGTCCCAAAGCCTGTTTCCGCTCTCAGGATACCCGCCATGTATGCTTTCGGGACCATGTTTGAGAGACAATACTTACCAATCTGCCCAGGTATCCTGCGACAAAGAGTTTCCGTGACATTCAACAGGCTTGCCCATCGCCCTTCCCAAGCCTTGCCACCGCTCGTGAGTCGTTGTAATCTGATTTGTTTCAGCTTGAATTTAATCATGCAATTGATAGCTGGTGCACTGGAGAGTATCATCCCTCACTGCCCCGACAATCTATCTACCTGCTAAGCCTCCGAATCGGTCGTGGTTTGGGAGCGTTTCGGATCAGATATCAGTACTGTTTTACAGTCGGGAACTAATATTCTAATTTCATTTTTCGTAGAGTATCTATTATATTGGCTGTATGGTTTTCTAAGTTATGGGCTGTAGGGTTTTTTTCCTAAATTATAGTTGTTTATTTCTCTCCCGTATGGACGAATCCGGCACAAAATTATGCCGAGCATTGCCGCAGTGATTGATTAACTTACCACGTGACTACGTTCTGTTTTTCGACGATGGACGTACAGACTGTTCAGTACGTCTAGCATTCACCGCGAGATGAACTTGATCTTTTTGACTCTTTTGGCTGGATTGAGTACATTTTTTTCTCCTTTCATCTAAATATTTGCATTTACCTCTTTTTTAACCAGGCTTTGTTAACGCTCTTCCCCAACCTCAAGCAGCTTCTGTGACGATATTCCAGTTTGAGTCTACATCCTCTGGTATCAACCCTACATCTATTAGTGGCACTGAATGGGCGGACCCCATCGGAACTGCTAGCGGTGGTTCTAACACGACTTTTCTCATTGAGAATGTGTTTACAGCTACGGGATTGGTACTGAACGGCGGGTCGACGCAAATCAGTACTGCGACCTCGACAGATTTCAGTGAGTGTCATATTCCCGTTGCGAGTTCTATCTTACTCATTGCCGATGAAACAGTTACACTCGTAGTCTCTGCTTCAGGTTGGATCCAATCCAACTTTCCAACCACGACCAGCGCAGGCTCAACCCAGCTCGGAGGAGGAACAGATTGCCATTTCACTTCATCTACCTCTGGTGAATGTGTTCAGGAAGAGGTCATTGATGATGGATCGACTTCGACCAGAACTGTGACTGGGAACGCAATAACCTTGGTGCTGCCAATCTCGACTGGAGCACTGCCGGGATCCCCAAACTCCCAGTCTACACAACAGATCACTGTTACCACACTACCTTTATCCCCTTCGAACATAGGATCGACGTCTGCAACGTCAGCTTCGGTGTCTGCAACGTCGAATGCTGCATGGTCCATGCGTGCGAGTGCGGGGAATATGGGCTCCCTTGGATCCTTTGTTCTCCCTGGTATTTTGCTTGGCGCTGCTACGGTTCTTGCTTGACAGATCAAAGGTCCACATGATATGATTTCATCGCAGACAAAAACAGGAGGAATTTTCAGCATCGCCGACGTGACACCTTGCTTTTTTTAATGTATTGTAGTTGTACAAACCAATTCAAATCAGAAAACCTTACATAAAGCTTGACCGGCTTGCGGCAGCTTTTCCCCTGCCAAATTTCGGCCGGTCAACCCTGGAAAGGAATGCGTGAGGAATGCAAGTGACAAGCGGCCAGCTTGGCTCGTTTCGGCGGCAAGTTTTCCCTGAGCTTGCCGAGTGCACTCCGACAGGTAACTCAATGCAATTCAGATGTATAAATTACTGATGTTACTGTACGCCAATAAAAGATCTACCTCGACACATCTACTACGACACGATGGCTAACATACAGAAAATCAAAAGAATCTATGATCATTAGCTACTCTTGTTTTTGAAACATGACATTGACAGGTCGCAAGTTCTGACAAGAAGATTTTTGTTCAAAGATACACATCACTAAGTACAACGCCTTTGAGGTGTTTTACCGATCAAATGATACATTTCTCCAAAACAGCCATCGTATACTCGTAGATCAGCCAATGGGTATTTTGAGAGGGATGACCCGCTGAAAAAAAAAACATTGCGAGCGAGAACTGAGTCAGTCGAAGAACCCATGCCAAAGTAACAAAAGGCGCACGAATCCAAAAGACACTGTGGTCAGGATCGTCGCACCCTCCTGCAATAGTGTTTGCACTGATTAAACATGTCGCGTTGCCTTTGAACCCGAATGGGGTTGGATTGGCTGCGATCATGTCGAACAGGCTAAATAATCCCAAAAAAAAAAAAAAAAAAAAACACGTCCATGATCAGTTTCTCGTAGTCGAATATATCGATGTTTGGGGATAGCTCTGACCGTTCTAGATTAACAAACGCAAAGTTTGTCCCATTGACGATGTATGATTCACGCAGGTAAGCGAAGATTTGATTTTGCAAGACGTCTATTTCCGGTGTATGTTTGTACATCTAGTGGTAGAAACGATTTAGTTGAGCCAAGAACGTGGACCAGTATTACATGGTAAGAAAGTGGAAAGGGGGGACTGCTTACGCCTTGTACGATGATATTTGTAGCTCCGCTGGCTTGAAGTTCGCCAAGTTTTGTGACCTGAATAACCCAGAGGCGTAAGATAGGAGTGGTAGTCGATGGTGGTGAACATACGTAAGTATCGTACGCCAAAGTTAGGTTTCCTCCAGCTATAAATGCGAAATTAGAAAGTTGTACTACCAGAGACTTTATTCTGACGGAACTGACCTATCTTGAATTGACCATCGTCACTGAATAAGATAAACACATAAAGAGCGGAGACTTGAAGAACTCCAACACGAACTCACTTGATACCAAATGCAACGACGTAGAGTGTTTGGTCGGGTACCAGGGCATCGAGGAACTTGCCTTGTTGAAGGAATAAGCTGTGATGTATGAACATCTTTAGGAGGGGTTTAGATTTCGAATACGTACCGAGTTTCAGCAACAAAGTCCGTACGTTGGACTCCCTAGCAGAAGTGACCTATCAATGACCGCGGAAGATTCGAATACGAGGTCAGGACTAACGGTTGCGTTTAAAGGCGTTGTGGTGTTATACGCGAAGTTGTCAATTATCGCTCCTCCCCATGCGTACTGGTCGTATTTTATGAATATCGCAATGGAGGAAATGAGATGGACGATGAGCCTCACGTTCAGCAGCTTTGCACTCAGCTCATTGGCCATATCTTCAACCCAGATGAATCCATCACTCGCCCGCCTATTCTCGGTGAACTGCGATCCTGCGGATGGAGACGGAGGGAATAGAATTGGTGGCACCGGGACCGTTCCGTTTGCTATAACATATCGTCAATATACGGGACGTTCGATACCGGGAGGAAAGATTGACCTCCGTTTGAGGTCCAAGAATCTCCAAACGCTACAATCGTCCTTCAGAAAAAAACTCTTTATATGTGTCCGCTGGATCAAGACCTTTCTGAACTACCTTGTAGGCCCTGTTTTGATCCCAGTATTGATTTCCGTAAAGTTTTCAGATGAAAGAGCGCCGCAGAGAGGGTCGACCGCTAGTGTGATTGGTGATGTGATGTTGACTGTGACGGGAAAGTTCATACGACCCTGAGCATTGGCTCGCAAACCCTGTAGAGCAGCAAAGAAGGCAAGGAAGAGACGGGAACACCGAGGCATTATGAATTTGAAGGGTTTACTCGCAGATTCAAACATCCTCACCTTTATTTACGCGGCAAAACGGAGCGGGTGATCCTTCTATGAGAGCAACAGTGGACGTGACAGACCAGCTGATGAGGAACTTAACTCCAACTTTAGATCCTGTTTTCAGGGAACACTGGCAGGTGCCTTCAACAACCGGATTGTTCATTCCCTTGATGGCGGCGGACCGATATGCCAGTGCTGTATTTGTTAGTCTCTACTCGTGTGACCCCTCATTAGAAATTTCTGCATACCAATGACGACTACCCAGCCCCTGGAGGGAAGGAAAGAAGGGCGGATTTATTACACGACATGGTCCAAGGTGGGCGGGAGATGCACTGGATCAGATAGTCAAAACTTGCGCGATGTGTTGCTGGACTTGAGCGGGGCGCTTATACCTTGGTTTGAGGGAGCACTGGAAGGAGATCAATCTTAGTTAACTCGATTTAAACGCAGTAGGGATTGAATAGCTACTAGTACTGTATATTTCACCCGGGATGATTTTGAGGATCGTTATTTGTTTGTAACGAAAGGCAATATAATCACCTACTACATGACGGTGACTTTAAGTAGGTGATCCTGATGTCGATTAATATGATGAGAATTATGATATTTTCCAAACCAAAAGTATCGCAGGCGTTTTCAGGCTTATTGAAGGATTGAAACGGGAACGAGTCATGTGATTCTTTTTGTTTGTACTGTGTTTACTCTGAGACTCCGAAGCGCCGTATACAACTCGTTCACCTTGTCTGTCATCTCATTTGTTAGTGCTCCCAACTTCTTACCCATGGATACCCACCCTAGGGCTTTCAAATTCAGTAGACGCCTCACCTTAGAAAGCGCGAAGAGATAAGCGTCGCAACCCCTGATCATCATTTAAAACCCAACTTTATTCCAAGAATTGCAGATATTCAGCCAATTCGGAGGAGGAGGTGACGGGAGAGACTGGCTAGGTTTGGCTATTGTATCATTCTAGGTTCGTTCTCCCCCTCAGATTCATCTTTATCACAACTTTTCTCTGAATCATGCTCCTGTCTGACCCTTGACATTTTACAGAGAAGCTTTCGTCGATGCATGATTATACGATATATACGCTGACCCCTAAACCTGATTTTGGAGGCGTTTTTCACCAGACTGTACACCTCGTCGGTCCACAATTAACGAGCGTTTTGCTGTTACCAGTCTTCTATTCCAGCGAATCATTAAACCGGTGCTTGATTCGCTCCGCTAGTCAGTGCTGAGATTTCTTTTGCAGCCAATGTTTCAGATGTCTCGGAGGTTCGGTTCGTGTTTAAGGGGCACTCGCGCTTATCTGTCCATGTCCATGTCAGTACGTCCGCACCTCCGAGAACGAAGAAAGTATATCTCAGCTGCCCCAACGCCATCGGCTCCATGTTCGATCAGTGGTTAAGCAGCGATGTTCGAGCTGTCTGTTCAAGCGGTCCTTCACGCGGTCCTTTTGACACCATTGGCTGGACCAATCTAATGGCGTAGGCTAGAAATCTTACTATTTTATGCCCTCAATACTCTTACTCGTCATCCGACCGTCGAGGTTCTGACTTGCGTGTAATTGCTCGTAGGTCAGCAACGGCAATCTACAAAAATCTCTCACACGAATGCGTCGGCAAGTGCTGCCTACGACACTTCCAGGCCAACGTCTTCTACGGCCTACCATTTTGCACGTGAGGCTATCAGCGTATTATAGCCAGCATAATGGTAAGTATAATGGTAAGTACCAGTGTTGAACCTATCTTGTTACCCTGGTATCCGTGTTTGGTCTTCGGCATTTTCTATATGTAAGGATTACACCCTTCCCACTAGCTCCTAACCCCGTACACTGCCCGGTTCTCCTTACACTGCTCATTCAATCCTCGAATTTAGACCCCTCGTACAGCATTCATTGTCTCTTCAATCTCCTTATTTGTACTCCTCACTTTTCTCCTTATTGTAGATCCTATATTCATCGGTATATAAACTCTTGTACAGGTTCGTCAAATCAACAGAAGTTCATCACCCAATCGCCTCATACCTAGTTCTTTGTCCCTGCTCCTAACACTATACACACAATCTGTGATAAAAACTCTGCGCTACACCGTCACCTGCATCCCAGAAACCCCTTGGTCTATAAACACACTATCTCCACAAATAATTATGGTCTTTTCTACGATCTATCTGCCTCTCTCAGCCCTAGCCCTCGGTCATTCCGTGCTGGTCAAAGCTGCTACGTCACCGCGCGGCGCCGTATGCTCAGACGGTACTGTTGTGAGCAACTCTGTTTGCTGCGACTTTATTCCTGTAAGCGTTTTGTTTCGTTTTCGCCCGGACGAGTCGGGGTGCATCTGGTTCAATAGCTGACAATTTTTCCCTTAACAGCTAGCGAAGGATTTAACTGAAAATTTCTTCGAAAATGAGTGCAGTGAAAAAGCTCACGAAGTACTTCGGTTGAGTTTCCGTAGGTGTTATCCCCAGCTACCGTACAGACTCCATTCTGAGATTTGAATTCTAGACGATGCTATTGCGTTCTCCCAGTCAAAGGGACCTTCAGCGTGAGTTATTGAAGCTTCACTAAAGAATATGAGGCTTACTTGCATTCTTATAGTGGAGGAGGAGCCGATGGCAGCATGTTGATTTTCCCTGATGTTGAGCCCAACTACGCGGCGAACAACGGAATAATGGACATTGTCGAGGAGTTGGCGCCCTTCCTCAGCTCGGGAAAATATGCAAGCATTACAGCGGGTGATATGATTCAGTTTGGAGCTGCTGTCGCTGTTGGTCTATGTCCGGTTCGTGTGCATGGGTGACCGTTTATGTCTCAGTTCTGAATTGTTCGCCCTAGGGTGCACCTCAACTGGGATTTTTCGCCGGACGTCCGAATGCTACTGCACCAGCAATAGATGGATTGGTTCCCGAGCCTCAGGATTCGGTCGATCAGATTCTCGCTCGATTCCAAGATGCCGTACGTCGTTGACCTCTTGTCTTTTGCTGTAACTCGTCTAATTTCATGACTGTAGGCAAACTTGGACGGTGAAGACATCGTCTCTTTGCTTGTTTCGGTTAGTAGCGAATTTTATTTCCTGCAGGCTGTCACTGATGCAATTTCTACAGCACACAGGTTCGCACTTGGAGAATCTTTACGATCACCTCTTCGGAAAGACTGATTGATTTTTCTAGTTGCCAGGGCAGATCATGTGGACTCTGACATTGCTGCTGCACCATTCGACTCGGTGAGCTGGAATTTTCTTACTCCTTCGATTCATATCCTAAACTGCCGCCTCAGACACCCTTCACATTCGACTCTCAGTTCTTCTCGAGACACTTCTTGAGGGAGTTGGTTTCCCAAATTCAACTAGTACGTACCGATACAGTTCAATAAACGAAACTCAAAGCTGATGTATCAAATTCACAGATAACACTGGCGAAGTGGCTTCCCCTCTACCACTCGGTCAAGTGAAAAATGCAGGAGAGATCCGTATTCAGTCCGACTTTGCGCTTGCTCGGGACCCTCGTACCGCTTGCTTTTGGCAAGGCATGATCAGTACGTTTCTAGAGCCCTTTCCTCTGACTCATTACTAAGAAGCGTACTACTTCATTTCAATAGATGAAGAAGCTTTGATGGCTGCCAGATTTAAGGCTGCTATGGCGAAGATGGCGATCATTGGGCATGATGCAAAAGATCTAGTGGATTGTTCCGCCGTTGTCCCAAAGCCTGTTGCCGCTCTCAAGATACCCACTATGTATGCTTTCGGCACCATGTTCGAGAAACAATTCTTACCAATCTGCCCAGGTATCCTGCGACAAAAAGTTTCCGTGACGTTCAACAGGCTTGCCCTTCGCCTTTCCCAAATCTTGCCACTGCTCGTGAGTAGTTGTAATCTCATTTGTTTCCCCTTGAATTTAATCATGCAATTGATAGCTGGTGCACTGGAGACTATCATTTCTCACTGCCCTGACAATCTATCTACCTGCTAAACGCGCCAATTCAGTCGTGGTTTGGGAGCGGTTTTTGTATCAAATAGCACTTGTTTCACAGTTGGGAATTAATATCATGTTCCAATTTTTTGTAGAGTATTTATTATATCGGCTCTAGGGTTTCTTTCAAATTATATATCTATATTTCTCTCAAGTCTCTGCGCTGCCACTGCGATGAATATATTCGGCACAGAATTATTCCAACGCTCGGCGCAAACTTTAGTGTTCGCTGAATCAAGACTCTTCCGAATTACCTTGTAGGCTCTGTTTCGACTCTACCAGTCTAAACTTTTTCCAGTACGCTCCGAGCTCGACTCATCGCAGCCTTTATGACCGTGAGCTGCGGTCCGAGATTGGGTTCTTCTGGTCGTGATTTGATCCGTCTTTGATCGATCACGTCAGCTGGCGATCTCGAACAGCTCACTGAGAATCTGGGTCCGTTTACAATCGTTTACATAAGCGAACAATATCGATACACCCCATCATATCATGTCTTTACATCGGAACACAAACAATCTGTCCGATAGAGGAACCAGGAATATAGTGTACATGCACCACTTTCCAGCCGCACTCTTCCGACAGAGAGATTGAATGGCCCAGTGTACGGTTTTGACCATTGAAGTAAGCCCACATCTATACGACAATACATGTTCAAACGAATCACCAAATTCCGAAAGGCCAGAACATACCGACATGTCAGCTTGGTATGCGTAACTATTTGCTTTACCAAGACTGGGTAGCAGAGGGACCGGAACTGCTTCCTTGGAGGCCCCGGGAATTCCTTCAGTAACTGCAGCATTGCAGGAGTACGGACGATGGCATCGGCTATCACTAGCTTGGTTTCTGGGGTGGCAGATACTCTTAAATTCTTTAGAATCTTTCTGACATATGGGTCCGACCAATCGTGTAGGATCGAACGAAGAAGGAAGACGGATGCGTCCTTTACAGGTTGTGGTGTAAAGAAATCATGTGCTGATTAATTCACAGCAAAGCATCAGGATCATCACGTATGAGTAAAACATGGGAGCTTACCTTGTAGCTTAACTCTGCCGCTTTCTAGTGCAGAAGGCATCTTCACATTCCAGAACTAAATGTTATGTCACGGGTAAGATTTGTAGTAGACGCCTAGGAAAAAAGTCAGACAGCGCACCTCCACAGCATGGGTGACCGTCAATTTACTGTCTTGTATTACGAAGTTCAGGTCTGGTATGGCTTCTGCTATAATGAGCGACAGAGATCCTATGCCTCCTCCCACATCCACAACTTTACTTCCTTTGGGGAGATCCTCCCACTTGAAGCCTAGAAAGTTGGGTCAAGCTCAAACTGGTACCGACATGCGATTCCAACGTCATATACCTAATAAAATTGCATTGGCAGGCTCGAACTTCCTAGACCCCAACATCGCAAGGCCAAAGCGGCGTCGATACGCTTCATTTTCCTCCTTTGCGTACCAGTCAAAGAAAGGCAGATCGGTACCGTACGTCCTGTTAAACGGTGTCTTTTGAGGCTCCCCGGAGAACGAAGTTTCAGGATCCAAAAAGTGCTCAGGCATGAGAGCCGCACATTTCATCCCTTCGTCAGACCTAATCATAATGGTTCAGTAACCTCAACTCGAAGAGAATGAAACCGAAGTACATCATAGCTGCAAAGGATGCAACACTTGATGAGCCTACATGTCTTTCGACCAGGTTTTTGCTGCAAAAGAAAAAAAAAAAAAAGATCGATTTAAAAACCGCTGCCAGGAGATTGAACAGCTCACCCCAGAACCTCGCTCGCTGGTTTACCGGTGTCAAGTACTGAAGATAGACGATTTGATGCAAATACGTCTGGCGATACCTCCAAAAATATATGATTGTTCGTCAGGAGACGCAAAATACGAGCTGCAGTTGCCGAGTTGAGCTTTGGAACGTCACCGTCTAAAAAGGAGTTTACTCGCCTAGCTTCTGAGGGTCGGTGTTATTTTTCGCAGCAATATCATTCACGTGAATTCCCTTGACGTGTTTTACGATGAGCTCGGCCACCCAGTGCCTAATATCAAGCAAGAGTGTTTTTTTTTTTTTTTTTTACCTGAGGACCCGCTTCCCGAACGATCTCGACAAGACTGCCATCAATAGCCGCTCTGATACACCAAGAGAGATGAAACTGGTTCAGAAGGGGAAATCCTTAAGTGACAAATGTAACGATTGAGCTGCCATGCACTTGCCGCGAGAGCGTCATCCATGATAGTCTGTACAGGTTGCCTGACGGTAGCCATCAACTATTTCAGAATTTACATCAATCTCATGGGCAACCTGGGGGGGATACCATACCTGTGCAGCAGCAGCAACAATATGGGACGTAGCTCTGCTCATATCAGGCTCAACCAATATCGATTCCACTTTGCTAGTCGGATCCATTGGTTCATCCAAGGACGGAAATAAAGTTGAGGCATCTGCTAGGCGATTTTCGATAGTATCGATGGAGTCGGTGATGATTTGTGCTAGAAGGCGAAGAGGAGAGACAGCCATCGTGAGCAAACGGGATATGGTGGACAAGAAAACCTGCTTACCTTTTGATCATTTACGACGTTCGTTTATTACGCGCCCGCTAGAGATACGAATTGATTCGGACTCCTTCCATTTCGTTATACCAAGACGGTTGGAAATGAGATACCCGGGGTCGGACTGGGTTCGGACTAAGACTGTAAAATGCATTTGAGGGAATTAGAAACGTTTCTTGTTGAAAACTGTGACGGCTGTGACCAGTGTTGTTGTTTTTCGGATTTTGCACCAAACTGACTCTAAAACAACTGAACATCAGCGGCTTCAGGCACTAACGTCCCGAGCTATGGCAAGCTCCGGTCGGACGGCAATTGAAATCAGATAAGAGCATCATTACTTGCGAAAGATGAGACGTGGAAAAGATGAAGCGCACATTATACCAAAAACTCACTTCATCCGTAGAACTTGCCCAGGCTTGGGCCCAGGTGTTGATGGAGGAAGATCTATAAACAAGGCTCGAATCACCCCGGTCTTTTTTTTTGTTCACTCATCAGCAATTTATGACATTCCAAAAGGATCATTGTTTGTGTTAAATGGGATCAATAGTATAAGGCGAGGGTTCCCGGTAAGGAACGTCCTGATAGTGAATGATTACAAGGACAGTGTCATATACGAAGTCAACTCAAAAGCCTTGCTTGTTCCCGCTCGTCCGCTTGCTGTCGCCATTTGGCACCCTTGAACATAACCAAGATGACGAGTAAGCTAGTAGCGGCCAACATAAACGCAACAATCGTATACATCCATCCTGCCGTGCGATTAGAACGTGTCATCTGGAGCTGATAGAGAGACTTACCATCTCCGATACCATCCTATTCGTTTCAATTAGGTCAGCTAAATGAGAGACAGTCCTCGAGCTGATATAGAGATACTAACCTGCATAGGGACCGCGAGTTCTTCGAACGCGAAGGCGAGTGAACATCGAAAGAAACTGTTCAAAGCAACTGCTCCTCCTGACCGACCAACATTTGAGTCCACGATATACGTCAAGGTACATGCGTATATGGCACTGAAACGCAAAAGGATAAGCCTCAAGACAAGAGTGGTTGGATCAATCGCACTTACTAGGCAAAGAAGCCGCAGAAGAAGAGCATAACGCAAACTACAGCGACATGAAGCCGTTCCTCAAATACCCACGCATACCCGACAACAAAGAGAGGGAATAAGACCAAGGAATAGAACGTGCTCCTCAGGCGCATCTGTTACATTACTGAGTATCCCTGCATCAGAGATAACGGATAGAGAAACGTCACCTCTGGAGTGCTCTGAGCTCCGTGCTCGGCTTTCATTTGGGCAAGCTTGTAATCGCTCCAGCGACCACCGATGATGCTACCGCTTACTGTTCCTAAAACAACGAACCAGGTAAAAAAAAAAAAAGAAAAGAAAAATTCATCGCAGTGGGTTCCAACTTACCTATTCCGAAAGAAAGGAGCGTGAGGCCGATCTTCACAGGGCTATAGTGATAGTCCGAGCCCAACGTTCGCGAACTCGTATATATCACGGCGAATTCAAATGAAAAATTGAGTCCTGTATAAGGATTTCAGGTAAAGTAATACGAACAAAGCAACGAGAGACTTACCAGATACGAGGAGCATATATATGTTGTAGGTACGGCGTAGTGTAAGCAGTAGAGGTCTGTACGGATTGATATCCCTCAAGCCAATTTTGATCTGAGGAATGAGCCCTGAAACGTCCTCTGCAGTAATATCCTGATTTTCAAGATCCCTCGCTCCATTAACGTCTTCGGGTAAGGATCCAGTACCATCGCTGGCACGTTCAACCTTTTCTCTTTCCATTGCTCTTTTACGCGCGATCTCTCTCAGCTTGGCCTTGAGCACATGCTGATAAGTCAAACTGCGTTCGGAGCGGTAGGTATCTTTAAAAAATATAAACGATAGCAGAACGGCGCCTCCCAAAATCGCGAGGAAATAGAAGGGCCCCCGCCACGTAAATGCACTAGTTAACCCTCCACCGATCAATGGAGCAAGGGATGCGCCAAGAAGAGGCGCAACATAGTATAAACCCATCTACGATCCGCAAGAATTATAGAAGGATCTAATCGATGCAACTACATACTCACTTTTTGACCGCGTTCAACAGGATCATATATGTCCGCCAAAGTGGCGGCACCGATGGATAAAACGGCGCTCGAGCTATAGGAGAATAGATGAGATTGTGACCAGCACCCTCAGGGAGCATATTTTACCCAGCGGCTTGGAGACACCGAAATCCAATTACTCTAGATAAGCAGTCGGTCGAGGAGTACTTCGCAGTCTTTAAAGAAACTCACAGTCCTATGCTTTTGCTTGTAGCAACGACTACTGATCCCGCCGTAAAGATAGCCATAGCTACGATGTAGACAAGCTAAAAAGGGGAGTTAACGTCAGTCCCGCTGACTCTAACGAGAAGGGGCCAAACCTTTCGTCCAAATATTTCGCTAATGGAAACTTTCGGCAATGTATGAGCTTGGATGTAGCGCAACGTTTACATTACGCACCCCACATCTATCGAACGGATTGAGAGACTGTACATCAAAAGAAACGATGATTCGTACCAGCGGAAATACTCCTTGGAGAAGCATGAACAAGGACATACTCCAACTGATCTGTGCCGCAGTTGCTCGCAAATCATCCTCCATCTCAATGATGGCGGCTAGAAAAAATTCAATGACGCTCCAACTCAAGCGTTGGCCAACGCACCAGCTTGTATGTTGGCTCCCAGGCCAGCCATCATGGAGCCAAAGGCGACCTGAATTAAGATGAAATTCTACAACTCAGTTAGCAATGAGCAAGCCCGAAGTGGGACAGAACGCACCTTGTGAAGGTTGGACCATTTTCTAGGGTCATTCGCAACTGGCATATGCTCGATATCGATCTTCAGCTGTGGTTCTGGGGCACCTTTCACCTGGGTTTCTTTGACATTGACAATTGCAGTGGATTTTGACTTTAGATCCGGATTCGAAAGCGTTGTAATAGCAGGCTTTGGCTCTTCCATGGTGTTTATGTCCCAGTGTTCGCAAAGCACCAAAGGTGAGAATAGAGTGAAGGGAAGGAACAAAAGGCACGAGCTCGAGCTCGGTGTTATCCCCGGCCATATACTAGACGACGGCCGCGGTGGTGCAAATTTTCAAACCCCGTGACCTCGTGACTCCGTTGAGTTCATTTCTATCATCGCCACAACACCCCGTAGCTTTGGATTCATTTGGCGTTCAACTGGAACTCTGGGTGGGTTTTACTTTATCGTTCTAAAATTCAGAGAAAAAATTTGCCTTTCGATGTCACTCAAATGGGCGTCACACGTTGCACGCATTGTACGCATATTGGATTGGTTCCGATGCAGCAACAAGGACCAGGGTACAGCTGAGGTTCCTTGGCCTGCAGCAGCGCAGTGGATCCGGGTACCGTTCACCCTGGGCCATTTGTTCTATCAGGAAAATCTATTAGGGAAATACGCTAACCATCTCATCTCAACCATCTCATCTCAATCTACGATCGTCACCAATACGGACACACGCCTCGCAACAACCTCTGGGTTGAGTACACCGGAATATCACTCTCGCAGAAAAACAATCCAGTTAAACTTTTCCTAGTAAGTACACACATAACTCAATAAATAATAGAGTAAGATCGCTTGGAAAAACTGAGCAATTCCACAGGGACTTGCTTGAAGACCGGCCGTGGAACCCACTCACGATGAAAACGGCATGTACAGAGATTTACGGGGAGTACGCACGCACAGCCCATTGAAGCATCTATTAACCCCAAAGAACGTAGTAATCCATGAACGGCGGAATAACTAGCGCATCATCCAGGCGTTTGTGATTTATCATTTGGACCACGAGACAAATCAACTGCTGTACAGCGATACAGCTTAACCGCGAGAGTGCCGATGAAGATACAGGTAAGATGAGGTGGGGATAACGCAGGGCATAAGTGGGTCTTTTATTTACATCTTTGGATGGAAGAGCTCGAGAACGTCGTAGAGTTTTCTCCTGCGCAGGAGCCGAAAGATCGCTCCACGAAAGCAGAGATTAAATTCGGGAACGATTCAGTCCATCCAAGGGGAACCTTATGGGGCAAGGTATCGCACACAAACGGAAACACTAAAATAAATAAAAAAACATTTCACCAAGAGGGATTCGGTAAATTGATACTTAACCGAGCGCGAATATGAGTGTTCTTTATTTACCCATATTCTACCATCTCAGAATGTGGACGCCCTCTCTTTTGCTCAACCTGTTCATCGACTCCAGTTTTTCGCACCGTGCCATTCTCTGCGCCTCAGTTCTTGCGTCTGTCTTCGTGTTCTTCGGGACAGTGAAGGCTATCCTCTTTCCCAAACGACTAGCTGACGAGCATGGAAATCCTATTCCGCCTGGCCCACTCGGTTTGCCTATCCTAGGTTGGTAGAGTTCGGGGTTTTTTCTTGAAGGCTCGACTAAAAGTACTCCCTTAGGATCGTTCCCATTCCTTACACATTTTCCGGAGCTGACACTCGACTACTGGGCGAAAAAATTTGGCCCTCTGTACTCTTTGTGGCTAGGCAATCAACTTTTTGTCATAGTTTCCGATCCTCAGATCGTCAAGGTGAGCGCGCGTATGTGTTCAGAATTGGGTTTTATATTAACTCGTTCAATAGGATCTTATGGTGACTAACGGTGCAATTTTCTCTTCCCGCAAAGAGATGTATCTCAAGTCCCAAATCATTTTTGCTGGTCGAGGCATCACAGCTACGGTACACTCCCCTCTTTCTTGATGAGTGTAATATGTCTGACCCCGAACCATCGTTTTCATAGCCATATAACGACAAATGGTAAGTTTGGAGTCGACTGAAATTGAGAGCAGCGATAACTTGGAATTCAGGAGGAAGCATCGACGTCTCTCGACCGTCGCTCTCAGCTCTCGGGCAGTAGATGGCTATACTCATGTATTGGACTACGAAGCCACTGTTTTGATCAAAGAATTGATGAAACATGGTCGAGCTGGGAAAGCTCCAATAAATCCCCGTATGAATTCTGTCTCTTCACCGAGAAAGTGCACTGATCGCGTTTCCCTAGAACCCCATGCCGGACGTTGTAGCCTAAATAACATGCTGACGGTAGCTTTTGGAACTCGAACGGACACTATCGACCACCCACTGGTCGCTAAAGCGCTCAGGCTTTCCCGGGAATTCATGTAAGTTCTTTTTACTGCATGCAGTCTCGCTTTGATGATGATTGTTTCGCCCAGGAACTGCACTGGCCCTGTATCAAATGTGACCGATTTTGTGCCTGTCCTTCAGCATCTCCCCTTCAACCCCATGATCAAACGTGGCAAGGCTCTCCATCAAGATCTGGTTGAGACCTACGGCGGTATGATCAACGATATTGAAGTCCGGATGAACAGCGGAGAGAAAGTTCCGGATTGCTTGGTCAAGACTTTGCTTGAACTCAAGTGCAAGGAGGAGCTTGATCATCTCGACATGGCCATCTTGTGTTCTGCGTTCATGATCGGAGGCGTTGAGACTGTGAGTTAGCTTGATGTGGCCTTGATGAAGTTCTGACACCGCATTCCGAAGACGGCTTCCATCATGCAATGGTTTACCGCCTTGATTCCTGCATACCCTCAAATTCAGCAGAAGGCCCAAGATGAGCTCGATCGCGTTGTTGGCAGAGACCGCCTGCCTACTATAGATGACGAGAAGAACCTTCCGTATATCCATGCAATCATCAAGGCGAGTTCTGACACTCTTTGACATTAGCCTTGAGCTCTTATACCCCCACAGGAGGTAGAGCGCTGCCACAACCCATTCTGGCTCGGTACACCTCATGTCAACACCGAAGACTTCACTTATCGCGGACATTTCATTCCAAAAGACACGGTATTGGTTTTGAATACGGTAAGTTCAAATAACGTCAATCAGAATAATATCCCGACGGATTGGAACAATTAAGTATACGATGCATCATGATCCCCAGAGGCACCCTGAACCCTTCCAATTCAACGTGAGCTGATCAACATACTGTATTTTGACAATTTGTATTTTGACATTTGCTTTGTAGCCGGAGCGTTACATTAACGACTACACACTGTCTTCTGAGTCTGCTAACCTCCCGAATGCTATGGAACGAGATCATTGGATGTTTGGAGTAGGGTATGTTCCAAGTGGCGAGCACACATTTTCGAACACTAACTTGATACAATCTTATAGACGGCGTATCTGCCCTGGAATGTGGGTCGCTGAACGGGAGATATTTCTAGGTAAGTTAAAGGCGGGTTGTGAGATCGTTGAAAGTAAGCTGATAGAATTGTAAATCTTACAGTCATCGCACGCCTACTGTGGGCCTTCAGGATGGAAGTAATTCCCCGCGAGCCTATCGACTTGATGGAATACGACGGTCTTTCGGGTCGGTCACCAGTCCCATTCCGAATCAAAATGATTCCACGCCACGAGAAAGTGATGGAAGTTTTAGACAGGGCGTAGAAACTTGTATACACTATGTACCCAGCAATGGTTTTGAATGAGACTTGTGAATTCATTGAATGTGTGGGAGCGTGACACTTTAGGTTACCATATGAGGGGGGGGGTAAGGCCGCAGGCGGGCAGTGACGAACCTTTTCAGTACCGGTGATATATCTTCACAATGATTTGTTTTGTACTGGTGGCATAACTTGGGAGGGTGGGCGGCCATTGTGCTTTGCGCGTGGCGTGTACGAGTCCCTTACCCTGGTCTGGTTCGGGCAGCATTACGAAATGTTCCTTCCTTCCCAACTTCCAGCCGATACTTTTTTTTCACAAAAACTGTCCGAGTCAAGACTAAGCGCTTGATAAAGCTGATCTCACATCTGTAACCAAACCGTGTAACTCTTGTTATTCATTGAAGTTGATAATTTATTGCTCTTTGCTTGTATCACGGAGGATTATCCGGATACTAAGACCTCTTATGCTTGGATTTCCTTTGTGTGTGTGTGTGTGTGTGATGACTCTGGGTGACTTCGGCTGGCTCAAAACTCTGCAATTCAATATCCCAGTTTCAAAAACGAATTTGTGAAAATAGAGTTTCTAATTTCGAGAATACATACACACATTATATAATACACAGTAAAACTGATCCGCCAACGAAGCCCAAGTATTTACATCGACATTTTAGCCATACCATTCTCAATAGGAAGGGACTCGCATTTCATCTGGCGATTCTTGAGCCAGTCCACTAGGACTGTACCAACAGATTGTGGGTTCGGGGAAATCTTGGCAAATTTGCTGAGCTCATACTCGGACGGTCCCGAGTTCCATACAATCTGGAGAGAAACGGTCAGTCTCACGACTACAATAAGAGCATTAAACTGACCTCGCAGTCCTCTAATGGCCGCTCCACACCACAGTTGGTGCATTTCCTCCAGTCACCGCGGCAAGTCAACCAAGCACGACAGTCTCTGCACTGACTATGGAAACGATCTTGAGATGAATATCTTTCCTCGTCCCATTCCTGTTGGAGAGACATTAACAATATGAAATGAAAATAATTACAACAGAAGAGCGTACCAAGTTAGGGCCAAAATTCTGGAGCTCTCCTTGGTATCGGAAAGGAAATCCTTGATATTTTCCAGCTGCCCATACCTCTTCCTTGAGTTGTTCAGAGAAGTTGATAATATCGTCCACAACTTCCTGAGGAACGGGTTTATTGAGGTCCAACGGCATAAGCTTTTCTTTAGTGTATTCCGCGACTCGAACCCAATCATCAACCTGAGATCATTAGACAAATTAGGCCAGCCACCTAACACTCTAACCGTGCAAAATAATCACCTGAGATCCCCAGAGCCAGTGAGTGGAGTAATCTGGATAGTTTTTCAAGTCTACCGAAAAAGCCGTTCGAGCTAGTGCATGCCCTGGAACATCCCGCCCTACGACGATGGTCCACATCAAAGCAACACAGGGGCCAAGGATCGGATGCATAAAACTAAGATATAGATACTTCGGAGGACGTCAGAACGAGCAAGAAAGATAAAGAAGACGGTAACTAACTTGGTTCATAAGGTTCAAGGACGGTACAGCGTCTCGACAGTAATCATCGTATTTCTTCCAAATGGCTGTACGCTGCTCAGCCGTGTTACACTTGAGGGACGCAACGGTCAATTTGGCGGCATACGTCGAGGAACCCAGGCCAGCGTTAATGCCAGGACTCAAGAGGGGGTTGGTAAATCCAATTCCATCGCCGATAGTCACCCATCCCGGACCAGAAACGACTTGGGACTGATATGAGAGCTGTTTGCGAATATACCAAGACGTCCCGGGCCCTAAATCAAACGCGCTATTTAAGAAAAAGTAATGAAGTGCACATTATTGGGAAACATACCGTGATAGTCAGGAAGATGTCTGAAGTGGCGCATTACGTCGGAAAGCTTCTTGTACTTTTGGGTAATGAAATTGAACCGTCGTTCACCCTCGGATGATCCATAGCGTTCCAGGTCGGATGGATAGCTGGTGTCGTCTCTACATGCATACCCAAGACTCCAGATCCACTTGGTTTTGCAGCCGAACATTTTGCATAGTTCTTCAGTCTAAAAAAACACACTTAGGTCAGCCACTCACTCGGTATGTTCGCTAAAGAATCCACAAACCGATGGGATTTCGTCATGAGGAGTTCCTTTCTGAGCGTGGTCGAATACATAATGAATCATATCGAGTAGATTCTCCATTGGAGATTCATGCCAAGAGATCAATCGAATGAGATACATCCAACCCTCTGGGAAACAGATATGGTTCGTGTGACCGCCTTCAAAACCCTTCAGCTCCTAGACGCAATTATATTGTAAGTGGCAAGAGCTTTTGAACTTTCGTAATCAAACTCACTTGAGGAATGCCTTCTTCGTCGATCGCCTCGAAGTAGCCAAAGAAGGCATCAGTGTTGAAATGCTGGAAACGTGTGATTCGTCCAGCTTTGCTTGCATATTGACGGAATCGACCTGTTCCATCGATAACCAGGGGAGATTTGGCGACAATAACTTCGGTTTTATCGGCCTGACTAATGATTGGGATAGTATTGCCTTCCCCTGAAAGCGTCGTTTTCTTGATATCGGCGGCGTGACCGTGCCAAATGTTCACACCAAGACGTTGGGCATATACTGTAAAGACGAGCTCGGACATGGAACGTTGAAGCTGATAACCAGGTGCAAGAAACTAGCACGGTGGCCATTCAGCATTTATAATGGTAAATGTGGAGTAAGTTGTACTCACTGGTGGTGGCCCGTTAGTACAAAAGCCCTTGTAGTCGTCGGGGTTCTCGCGATCCAAGAAAAAGAACTGAAGTCCATTATGGAGTCCAAAAAAGCGCAAGAGATACTGCAGAACGATAGTCAGATCGTGAGCTCCAATTCATTGAAAACCAACCTCGGCAGTCATTCCTGCTGATTTAGTCCATTGAGCGAAATAAGGAAGCGTCGATTCCCCAATCTACAGTGGGTGGAATTATTCAAAGTTTTGTGGTCTCTGAATTGAATCGCTTTACCTTCCACTGAGGTCTTGAAGCTTTCTCATAGACGGATATACTCACGTTCGCTTCAGGGTGAGCCTTGCGAATATGGATCGCGTACATGAGACCGTGGATCCCGCCTCCAACGACAGTCACATCACTCTCTGGGCAAGGTGCACTCTGAACGTTCCCAGAGTTGAGAAGTTGAGCTGTACCTTGATGTTAGGCAGGATCGAGTTAAGAAATGATATCCTACTGACTGTCTGTAATGTCAGGACTCGCGACCTTCTTGTCGCGGAACGTTGTCTTAGGTAGGATAAACATGGTTGTGACACAGTATGAGAGAATGTAAAAAAATTGGCTCCGACTTTGGAAGCTCCGCATTTAAGATTATGATGATTACCCGGAACTGAATAACGGTTATCGCTTTCAGCCTTTCACCCGTTGGAGCCTTTTTTTTACAAAAAATTCTCGCACAGTATGAGAGAATGTAAAAAATTGGCCTCCACTTTGGACGCTCCGCATTTAAGATTATTTTTACCCGGAACTGAATAACGGCTTTCACCCGTTGGAGCCTTCTTTGCAAAAAATTCGGACTAAAACATTTTCTTTTATCCGAGTATGGAGTGAGCAACATAGTTTTGCGATGAATCCTTACCTCCATGTGTCTAGCTCTCCGTTTAGCATATAGTGGGTAACTGACTTGCGATCGAGCATTCAGCGTATCGATCAATAAACATCTGATGTGATCTGATGTGATCTGAGATCTGATTGATAATAAGAAACCCCGATTTTAGTTCCCGACATAGCGTACATACCCCGGTCCCTTCAGCAACAAGGCACCGGTGCTTGCTTCCCCATCTTTCTATAGTTCTACCTGACCCAGGTCAAAATTACCTGAGTCCAGCGTGTCCGGTGGGTGTGAACAGGTACCTTGGTCCGGAGGATGGATGTTCAACACCATGAGACGTTCGTTTTAGAACCAATAGAACCAATACAACTGAATTCAATTCTGGATAGTTTTAGAATGTCAATTTCGCTGTAATGAAGATCCGCAGCCCTTACGAATCTTTTAAGGATACGACCGGTCGCAGGGTATTGGAATGAAATTGATATGTTTTAAATTTAATTAACACTGCTGCTTTGTACGTCTAGAAAGAGGGAAAAGTAACTGATTAGTAGCGAACTCGGTGTTCTGCGTAACCCGTAAAATCTCCCCCATTTCCACCTTGGTCTTCGATGGATACATTGCCTTGGGTATAAAAGCTGGGACCGTAGTTTTTTTGTTCTCTCAACTCGCATTCAAACTTGCACTGAAATACACAATAAACATGATCACTCTCTACGACTTCGCTTCCCAGAAATACCCCGGCGCTGGCTGGAACTCTCACGTTTGGAAAACGAGGTACGTACTGCGCATTCAATATTTAGAGAGACATCCCTCATTCTCGATTATCTAGATACACCTTGAACTACAAGGGCTTGGAATACAAGACAAAGTTTATCGAATACCCTGACATCGAAGCCACCATCAAGAAGATCGGCGCCAAACCCACCGGCACTCAGCCCAATGGCCAGCCTTGGTACACTCTGCCAGCCATCGTCGACGATTCAACCGGGGTCGCAATTGCCGAGTCCGTAGACGTCGCCGAGTATCTCGATAAAACATACCCCAACACTCCCCGCGCCATTCCGGAGGGCTCCCACGCCCTTCAAGCCATCTTCCGGGAGGTCTTCTACAACAAACTCGCCGCATACTTCCCCTTCCTCGTCCCCTGTATGGAAAAGGTTATGAACGCGTCCAGTGCCAAACATTTCCGCGCTGAGTACGAGGCTATCTTTGGCGCGAAGCTTGAGGATGTCTTTCCTCAGGGCGATGCTAGAGTCGAGGCCTGGAAGAAGTGGACCGATGTCATTTCCAGCTTCGACGCATACATGAAGCCAGAGGACGAATGGTTCATGGGTAAAACACCTTCGCTCGCCGACTTTATCTTTGCCAGCTTCGTCTTCTCAGCGAAGAACTTCTTTGGAGAGGACAGCAAGGAGTGGAAGGAGATTACAACGATGAACAACGGTCGCTGGGGTCGCATGGCCAAGAGCTTGGAGAAGTACAGCCAAGCAAAGTAAAGCAGTTAAAATCGTCATTTGTATCAGTAGAATTTGGGATAAAAAATGTTTTTGAAGCTCGTAGAATCGTTCGATGGCGCCGATATCTTATCTCCAGCGCTTACTATGTAATGGGCCATTAGCATACAGCGTCACCCCCTAACATACCGCTAACATACCGCCAACCTACCTTAACGTTCCAGAATGTATCACCAACATACCGCTAACCTACCTTCATGTTCCAGAACATATCCCTAACATACCTTGAGCGTACCTTAACCCAACGTGAAGGTGACTTGAACATACCACTCGAACTTCAATTTGAACGTGGGCAAGCAATGCGCATGCTTTTCCAGCTGAAGCTAGAAGCCAAGCACGCTCTCCCGCCTCATGTGCTTAAGCTAGTTCTCGCTAGATTCTTTGGCAAAAATTATTTGATACATTGTATTAAGCACTCTCCTTAAATCCTTGAGCCCTTAGGAATATAGAATATATAAGTACACCCGTCGGCCTACAGAACATTGCTAAATAAGTCTTATGGCACCGCCACACGCAGCTGAAAGCGCTTCGAAAGCACTGCCACAAATGCTTTGCACTTGATGAACTATATTCTTTTCACGTACGATAGTCATGCCCAAATAAACCACCAGTACTTCCTAGATCTGTTTCTCTCCTTTCCACAATATGTGCAGTCCTGCTCAACACAACTGGAACAAAGAAACTCCTAGGAAAAAAACCATGCAAATTTTATTCCGCGCGGGTATTCTATGCAACATTTGCCTATTCTCTCTGGCTTCTCCATTATCCCGATATATGCAATCCAGCTCAACACAACTGGAACAAAGAAACTCCTACTTAGGAAAAAAATACTATGCGCATTTTATTCCGCGCGGGTATTTGCCTATTCTCTCTGGCTTTTCCATTATCCCGATATATGCAATCCAGCTCAACACAACTGGAACAATCACACATAGGAAAAAATACTATGCGACTTTTATTCCGCGCGGATATTCTATGCAACATTTGCCTATTCTCTCTGGCTTCTCTGTTATCCCGATATACACTCACATAAAAGGATCTCAATAGTGTCCGGACAATGCTCCTCAAAGCTTTGTACACCTCCGAAGGTATGTCATTACCCTTATACCCCCAGTACTGCCTGACATATTCAATGATCTCAGCATATTTCAGCCGTGCTCTTCAAGTAGAATCAGTGAACAATATCAGAAATGCAGCCTCTTTCAAGCCTTTTCGTAGGTGCACTAAAATTACACTTGAGAGTTTAGTCTAATTGAACTAGGGTCGTATTCGTTCTGTATTTATGTTTACTGCATCCTCACAGAATGGCCCAAATCCATCCGAATTCAAGTTTGCACCCCATTCTTTTGCACCTCAGCTTCCTGATACCAAAACTGATCCGGTCTGGCAACCCCCAAACCCTTATTATCCATATCCATGGCCCTTTCAACCACCTCCAACTCAACCTCTCCCTGACATTTTTCGCACTTCTCACACTTCTCTGAAGAGCACAGGTACCTCACGGAAGAGACATTCTCGAGCTCATCGGAGTCAACCTACCAAGTCTGTGCGCTTTGAACGCGCCAATCGGAAATCCAAGCTTTCTCGCAGTCCTGTCCTTGATCTGTCATCTGATCCAGACTCATCATCCGAGTCTAATGGTGATTCCGACTCTATGGCTAAAAAAACGCCCAACGCTAATGGTAATTCCGACTCTACCGCTCAAAAAACAACCGGAAATTCTACCCCCTTTTCATCCGGAGTTCCTTCTACTGACTCAAATTTTGTCAACTCCGAGACCCAGTATGTTCGACTCAAAGACATGGCCAAATGGAATTGTTGGCCTCAGGGAAACTGGTATATGGATATCACATTTGAGGAGTTTGAGGAAACTGAGGAGTTGGCAGTTCACTGGGCATGTAGAAATGCTGGAGGAAGGCAGATCCGAGGCTCATCTCCTAGCGCACTCACTATTGACCAGGGCCAGAGGAGTACCCGCAGGTGCTATGGCTATATCGAGTGCACCAATCAGAAATGTGCTATCATCATCCGGCCTAATACACAGACCCGAGACAAACGTATGGCGCAGCTCACAAAAAAATGCAGCTGTGGTATAGGGGACCTTGTTCACGTAGAATGCAGGAATGCCTCGCGGATTGTACGATGGGCCGGTGGTGTGCGATACTATAATGGAACTCAGTCTCACAATCATCCTCAACCTCCAACAGTTCATCTCACTAGAGACGAGAGGAGCAAGCTTACCAAACTGATCACTGCAAATCCCAAAGCAACACCTGCTGCTCTTATCTCAGGGAACACCATAGACGAGTCTTCTACAGCAACAATCTCGGATGTACTTCTCCATTCTGGACGTGTTGGTCAATACCGCTCACAGATCCTTGGAAAAACCACAGCCAAGTCTGGCGATGACTTTATTGAAGACTTTATGGAGTTTCAGAGGGAAAATGCTGGATTTATTGTTGCCAACACAATGCTCGAGGGAGTAGCAGTCATCAGTGCTCAGACACCATTCATGGCCTCTCAGCTTCACAACGAGGCTCTTGCTATTGATGGACCTTTCAATGGTATTGTCTCTGATGCTGCTCATGACTGGTGGAAAGTGCGAAACTCGCTGCTACTTGTCAGCTCCATATTTTTGCCAATCCTTCAGCGATGGATTCCAGCTCTGTTTAGCTACTCAAATGGTGCTACAGCAACTCACTTCCAGTATCACTTTCTTGTGTTGATGGAATCGATTGCATCCAATGTTTTGGATCGAGGAGACGAAGTGGTTGATGAACTTTTTGCTGGGGTAAATATGCCGAACCTCGTATCAACTTTCACACATCTGATTCATCTTACATAGGTTGTAGACTTTAGTCAGGCAGAGCGAAACGGATTTATCGAAGCTTTTGTGTGCTTCTGGCGCAAACGAAGTGATCCACGCTCCGACACTGAGCTTCGTTCTAAAGCGAGCCAGCTTTTAAAAGGCTGCTGGCAGCATTTTTCAAGCAGTATTACTCGAGTCAAGCGCATAACGGCAATTGTCCCTGTTGGATCTCGATCTCATTTTGACCGCCTGGCAAAGTCACTCAAGGATGCTACTCCCGCCAATTTCGAACGTATTTGCAAACACATTCGTTCTGAATTTCCGAAGCTTGGGGAATGGATTAACTGGTGGCTTCATCCTGATCATGCAAAAATGCTCTTTGAATCCCGTCGAGAAATGCCTATTGATCTTGGCGCGCACTTCCGGACACAACGAATGCTGAGGAGGCCATGCATTTCAGCATGTATAGTCAACAAGGGCGAAAACATGACTTCCTAGAAGGATGGAAAGCTATTGCCAAAATTGTTGAGACCTTTCAACGCAAGTTTAATGCAGCTCAGAGTATGTTTTCCCATTGATGATTAGTATTTACTCTCTGAGTTTCATTTCAGTTGGCCAACCGCTTTATTGGGGTAAGGCAGCTTTACAAACTCGAAATGAGCTCAAAGCTCGAATCGGAAGAACCAAGATCTCCCGCACAAAAGCAAAAATTCGGGCCAAAAAAGGAAGATACTTCAATGATGGTCGGCCCAAAGATGACTATCGACTGTTACGGCTGCAGCGGAGCCATTCTACTTCGGCCCCCAACATTCACTCTGAACACCGTAAATCCCAAAACAAAGCTCAGATGGCCAGTGCTAACATTCCCCCGACCCATCACACTACACATCAGAAGCAAGGGCCAATGGAGCGGTACAAGCAGAAACGAATAAAATTCAACAATAAATACAACGACTCAGAATCTGATGATTACGAATATGAAGAATGGAATGGCATTCAATTTTCCAACAAGGATGCACAAGTTCATCAGATACGCCGTTATGCTCGACCTAGTCACCTTCCAGCCAGACAGAATTCTTTGTCATCACCTCCGTCCGGCTCCCAACCCACCGATCACTTGTCAATGGCAAATCCTCTATCAGGATATTCAAAAAATGATCTTGGTGTTGCAAATGCACCGCGAGACTTCACCATTGACGGCGGCAATCTTGTCATCTCCAAAACTTTTACAAGTTTGCAGAGTTATATGTGGGATCGAAACTCATGTTGGATTGACACGAGCTTGGAGATACTGTTTTATGGTTTCAGCCACTGCTGGAACAACGTCGCAGCCCTGTTTGACGGCCAGACATCGCACCGGTTCTACCCAGTATTCAAAGCTCTTGAGGCACGACGTTTACTACTTGTTGGAAATCCAGTAGAGCCGGACACGTTTGTTGCGGAACTGGCTGCGCAGCGGGAGGGTCTACGTGAGTATATCAAAGTCCTTCTCAATGCGGAGGATGACCTCTACGGTTGGGACACTGCCTTTGTAAGTGTTGGCATTATTGAACCATTTTTTTCCTTGAGCACTGATGCTTCTGCACAAGTCCTGGGTCACTGAGTGCCTGGACATCTCTCACATGCTACGAAAAGCAAAGAAGAACCAAATCTCAAAACATGAATGGTCAATCTACCTTTTTTTTGGTGTGGAGTGTATAACCATCAGGCGCTGTACCAGTCATTTGTCGGTTACCACTACAGATGGCTCAAACTGTACTCATGTTCAGCTAAAGCCTCCATCCCCCGGACCTTCAAATCGTTGTACTGGTGGTCCTCCTGCTGAACAGTGGTCAATATTTGGGGGAAAATTCCAAGCATGGGTTCAGAGCCATACCGATATGAATTCTCTCCATCACCAGAAAGTTGCAAGATGTTGGCGGGTCAACAATACACAGTGTTTCTGCAGCGGGTCTGCTCATGCCGTGGACATTTTCACGTCCCTTCCACTACTCTGGATTGTAGATCAAGATGTTACGAACAAAAATCCAAAGCTTTGGAACTACCCACGAAAGCTCTTCCCGACCAAGAACAAGGCAGCGCAGGGGAACGGTGTTGTGTATGAAATGATTGGCCGTGTCTTCTTCAATGGCTCCCATTTTGTTGCACGCTACGTTGTCTCAACAAATACTGCACATAAGCAGCGAGCCGTTTTTTTCTATGATGGCATGAAAGAGAAAGGTCGTGCGCAAAGGGAGCAGGGTGGGCTGGACACACTTCTTGATGGAATATCTCCTCCACTCCCCAATGGGTATGGTGACTACAAGACTTATGCTGTCATCTATTGGCTAAAGGGTGGAAAGAACGCACAGGATTGGTTTAAGAATGACCAGCAAACATTAGTTGCCCGTCATCTCTCAATAGAGTACCAGCCAGTTTCGTTGAGCGGTTCTTCACTGCGTCTACCAAAAAGCACGTTTACAGACTCCAATTTCAAGGAGATCCCACTTTCAGAATGCAGATGGTTCAGCGGCGCACTTTTGGAGCAGTTCAGATCTCAAGTCATTCGCCCAATTGAATATGAACGAATAAGCTCACCACCAAAGCTTGACGTGCGGGTAATACCAGGGCCAGAATCATTACATTCTTCATCTCCATCTCGCCGGTCAACCTCGGATTCAGGTTCTGGGAACTCTTCCGCACTGGCCGCCCCAAATAAGGCAGTATCACCTCTCTCTTTTGCCACAAAGCATGTCCCAGCGGACAACCCAAACAAACATTCCTTTGGCTCTCACCCGCTCTTTGCAAAGCCAACAAGTTCCATCAACGTCAAAAAAGAAGAGTCCGACACTGAGGCAGACTCCAGCTTCAGTATCCCAGATCGTAAAACTCGTACACAGAGCTCAAATTTACAAGAGTTCAATTCCATCATTGAGGAACTCATTCGAGACTCCCCTCTTCCTTTGTCGGACAACTCTCATATTCCCTCAAGCTCCCCTCCTCCAAATTCACCACTACACATCATTTGTCGGTGTGGCCAAGAGGCCGATGGGCACCGACAAGAGACTAAAGAGACTCTCATTCGATGTGATGTCTGCAAAAAATATTGGTCACATCGAGCATGCCAAACATATCGGAATACTCACGATATACACAATTTTATATGTCCAATGTGTGGCACTCAGTGGCCTGCAAAACTCAAGGAGCTGCAGGATAAAGTTGTCAAAAAGCGCACATCAACACGGAGGTCAGTAGTTTACCAGTCAAAGCGTTCATTCTGGAAGCTGACCAGACACTGTTAGTGCGGCGGCCTCACCGCAGGCAATATCTGGCCGGTTATTGTACGTTTATTTGGTTCCAAGGGAGAAGTTGGAAGACACTGACTATGACATTCAGCGACGGTAAGGGTGTCCTAGTCAAAGACGGTACCTTTTACTATCCAGCTCGACTCCTCCACAAGCTTCGCGACAATCGATGGTCATTCCGATGGTGGAGACACAATGAGCCAGAGGAAAACGCTTTGCAGGTTCCTGGTAGCAATGGTGTTGCGCCAATTGAAGATATAGTTGACGAGTTGTGGTTGAATAGGTCTGCACGGCGGAAGATACGTGTAAGTTTTGAATGATTCATTCAGATAATGTACTCACAATCCATGTAGCTTGGTTTCTGGAAGCGGGCATGCTTGGTTGATGGAGAGGCAGACGGCAGGAGCTTGGAGTATCTAAAGCCAACCTCGGAAATTGATCAAGCCCTTCGACCGCACAAAGATATACTCACCCGGCTGATGCTCAATCCTGAAAGTGTCAAGGAACGGATCCCTGCAAGAGAATGGATCAGGGAGAGTGAGCGCACACTTAAAGCAATACCACTCACCGGAGGTCTCACATGTGATGACTGTACACGGATCAACTCATGGTTTACAGAAAAAATTCCTCAAGCCAAAGGGAAGGAACACTTGTGGGTTGATGCACTTCCAATTGCCCATGCGCGCACTTTGGTACTTGTTCACAGGCATCAAGAGGAGTTTACGGAAACCACTGATGTCGGGGACAGTGGCGGTGTAGTCCAGAGGGCGTTTGATAGGCTGAATGAGTGGACTGGGAAGAGTATTGATGGCAAGGACAAGTTATTTGAGGCGTGTGATGTTGACTTGGAGGCTCTCCGTATACTCGAAAGGTTGATATTTGATATTTCAGCCAGCGCAGGAGAAGCCGGAAACCAACAGTGGGGGCTTGATGCGGGAGCGCATCAGCGAAACTGGAATCCATGGGCTGTACATGGACCAGAGCAGGATGCGCCAAACCGGCGAGAAGCTACAGATGATGAGACAGAGATTCAGGTTTGACACTTCACCCTCAGGGCGTTTTCTGCGGTAATGATGTTTTGTTCAATAGCGGGGCCCAAACTTCATAGATGATCAAACACAGTTACCTGTACCAACAACGAAGCTATCAGCCCGACCTAGGCCCAGGCCACTGGCACGGAAAGACAGAGTAAACAACAACAACAGCAAATAAAATACTTTTTTTATTGAATAGTACTACAGCAACTGGGTGTACGAGCTTCACACTTCAGGAGGTATTCCAACGAGGATAAGCTATTCTATAACAGTTCAGTAACTTAAACATAACATCAAAGAAGCTAAACATACCTTGAACATGACCTAACGTATCTCAATCATACTCAAACATACCCTGAACATACCCGAACATACTCGGAACATACCCAAACGAACTCAAAACATACCCGAACATATTCGAAACATACTCGAACATATTTCAAGGACATCCTAAACATATCCGAGCATATGATTAGTGTCACTGAACATACCCTGAAAATTTACGAACATACCTCAATTTCCCAAACACATAATCAGTGTTACTTAACGCAACTGAACATACCAGAACATATCATCAGTGTTACTGAACGAACCCTAACTTTCAATAAACATACCCCAAACATGTCTGAACAATTCTTGAACTTCACCAGAGCGGGGCTCAGCACCGAGGGTATGAACATCAGCGGTTGGTGGAGGTAGTAGAGCTGGATAACGCAAGGATTACTATTAGAAAAACAAGGTTATAACTGAAGAAAAACTGATACATACAGAGCAACACCATGTGTTTGTGGTACTCTCAGTGCAAATGTTTCACCTCCCCTTCGAGCATTTGGCTAAATCCATGAAAGCCGCTCTAGCCGCTCTAGGTGACACTAAGAGCAATAGAATATTAAGGGTGCACTCCACCTAGGGCATCCATATAACTTGCCTAAGAGTGTACTGATGGCGCGCAGGAGAGAGGACAGAGGGCAGAAAATGGAGCCTTCAGAACGTCGACATGGTGGATTGAAGCGAGGTTCGACAAGAACAGGTGACCTGCCAAACAACAGGTGACCTGCCAAACAACAGGTGACCTGCCAAACTTGATGGTACGTTGTATTCACCAGCTGACCTAGCTCTCTCATCGAATATATGGTGGCAACCGGGTAGATACATATATAGATAGATAGAGGATCTCATGAAAGAGCTGCCAGAATTAGTGAGGAGAGGAAAGGATAATGAAAATAAGTACTTGTTATGTTAGGGGAGAAAAGTAATGGTAACATACCGGTAACGTACCCGAAACATATCGGTAAACGTACCTGTAACACACTGGTAACATGCCCTAACATACCGGTATGTTTGGGGTGACGCTGTATGTTCGATGCCCCTATGTAATAACGCGTTGAACTTGTCATATTACATCATAGTCAGGTGCTCCCTTCATTCCTTTTCTCTGTACAGTGGTACACTCAGTCACTGAAGGATTATTCGAGGTAGCTCTCTATCGAGAGGGCTTCAAGACAGGGATTTACGGGTGAGTACTACGGACAGAGCATTGATTGAGCTGACAACGGTTCCAAAGACATTGATTCACCAATCTCATCGATGTTCGAGCAAAAAGTCCAGTCGTTCAGGTCATGGATAAATTTGGAGATTCATGGCAATCAGAACCGTCTTGAGGAATTACGATCTCCAATCTTGAACGACTAACAAAAAAAAAAAAATTACGCTCTTACTGAAATCCAGTGAAGTGCGCGATCCGTATCTTTCGACTGGAATCAGAGTACCCAATCTCGACCCTTTTTTTTTTTAACAAAGTCACAGACGTCGTTCAAAGATTACTGACGTCTCGTCCGGGTTTACTCTAAATATTTGGCTCGCCGGTGAGTTGAACAAAGCGGACACGCATCATCATTAATGTTTCGTGTAAAACCCAGAATCACTGGGGCGCTGCTTCATGATTGTCGAAGACTTTATCTCGCATTTGCGTGGCTGTTTAAAGGTGTCATCCACGTGAAGTTTTAAATGTCCGTTTTAAGGTTAGTTTTTGATTAATTTTAGTGCCCTCTGTTGCTGTTGCAGGTTGAAAGTCCCCATCATAGACCTAAGGTGAAACCTATCCTTGAAAACCATTCAACTCGCCTTACAGTGAGTGATCATCCGTGGTTGACGGTGTTCGGGGGCTGGCTCAGGCTCATGGTACAAGGTCGTCCCCACATTCGCAAATAATAGCGTCATGATTGCGCGATCCCATGTGAGTTTGGTATTACCGTACTCGAAAAGCTAATGAACTCAATAGTCATTTCGCACTGGTTTTTTTGGATAGCCGAACACGAGAGGTGCCCTTGCGCCCCCCCCCTGGAAGACATTATAAATTCTTTGTCTATCGGTGAGACCATCTCGGGGCTAATCATCTTGATGTCCGATGAACTCCCAATACTCCATGCGAGGCCAACGGACCGACGTTGAAGTGGAGATCGGAAAGATGCCCGCTAGAAGCAAAGCAAAAAATAATATCCTCTGATATCATCAGTGCCAGACTGATAAATCGGTGTAGGAGCCCCAGCCGAACAATCGTAGAAGGTCTCATTGGAAAGTAGCACGAAATAATTTGTACCATTGTCTGCCTTTTCGTTATACCGTCATTCATCTAATCGGCTCTTAGAAGCCTTCCCTCTCTTTTTTTTTTTGATTACTGTCCAAGGTAGCACAGCGGGATTAGCCAAAATTAATTCGTTAATAAACTGCGGGTGAGCGGGTGAGCGAGCGCTATTTCCAACTTCCTCTGTCGTTTCAGAATTCGAAGCTTAATTTCAATCAATCCATAGGCTACATACGTGCTCCTCATGTGAGCCTACGGAGCGAAGAACAAGTATCCCCATGAATGCAGCCGTTGATTCATCCCAGGCTCCTGACTGTTTTCCATCCAAGTTTGTGCCATGAATTTTCCCGTTCTGAGCTTTCTTGCTGAGATTATTTAGGAGGAAAGTTTGAAGACGGGATTGTCAATGGATGGAATTTAACATTATATGGCAAACGTCAAAGATAGGGTTGATATTTTTTAAATTATTATTTAGGTGCGGGATTGGATAATCTTGAATCGCACTTGTCACCCGCAGTTTTAGATTTCTGAACAAAGAAACGGCAAGCACGACATATTCCACAGCTCCAGGTGATATTTACGGATGCCCTTTGCCCCAAGTATGATTTACCTTCTTCCTTTTGCTGTATCTGATCCCGGAGACTGACTGTACACGGTTCTGTAAACGCTGAAAGACTGAGCTGAAATGTCAGTTTGCGTGATGAAGGTATATTGACGACATTAAGGTAAAAGTCGTGGCTGATCTTATTAGTAACTCCGGTTCGCTGTTTTTTCCTGAACTTTGTGGCCTCGAGGCAACTAGGTTATATTTGGACGGTAATCCCACAAACAAACCGTATCTGACAGGAAAGGCAGACAGAAGCTGATGTGTCCATATAAATCAAAGCCGTGTGAGCCCTGGATTACTGTTGCACTTCCCTCCCCCCTTGACAATATAACCGTCGGCTTAACCCTGAACGCCATCTTGCCTGTCTATCGCACCATTCATACTGATCGTTACGTGAATCTATATAGTCGTTCTTCATCCACCGCTTTCATCGCTACTACGATGTCCGAGCAGACGAACGCCTATTCGTCCAACCATGAAATGGAATCTACTGGCACACCTGAACGCTCAAACCCACCTTCGAACTCCTACTTTGCACAAAGAGGATCTCGACCCTCTTTCCCTCGAGATATATTACTACCGGGTACACCCGGTCCTCTGCGGTCGTCGCCCCCACCATCTCCAGCAACCAGAGCACATCCCTCCGCCTTGTCGTTCTCGATTTCAGAGCACGAGCCAGAAATTCCAGGGATTTCGACGTCTTTCCGGGAATCATCCCTCGTTTCCCCCGATTACCCCGCATAGTGCGTTGCGTTTTTTTTCACCTCTTTTTTTTTTTTTTTTTTTTTCCTTCCTGTTGGTTGAGACCTTAATAACCAGGTACCGAACGTGACAAACTCACGGAAACATACCCGAGCTGAACAATCACAATCACAATCACTCTCACTCCATCATCCATCGACGATAATAAAACCCTCTACGACAAAACGGCCAAAGGCAAACAACGATCATCCCGTTTCTGCTCAATCGTACAATGAGCTTCTTCGAAAATATAACGACATAAAAGCTCAGCTTGCACAGGAGAAAAAGGCCCGGACGACGGCCGAAACTCATCTTTATCGTGTCCAGCAGAAATGTGTTGATTCTGGGTTGAATGCCTCGCATATCGATCTTCTCCAGGCGCTTGCTATCGCACAAGGGGAGTCGGAAACTCAGAAAGCGAAGTTGGACGAGGTTCAGCAGGAGGTGGCGTCTTTGAAAGCCGAACGTGAAGATAATATGCTGTTGGTGAACCGGTATCGACGAGAAGCCGAGTTGGATAGGAAGGAGGTGGAGGATTTGCGTTATGAGGTGGAGCGTCTCAGGGAGGCGAATAATCGCAGGTTGGATGATCATGATCATCATCTTAGGGAAGCTGATCGTATGGATACCATGAGAGGTCGAGGCGAGACTCGGGCGAGGAATCTTCATCATGCGTCAACAACAACAACAACACCGCGATTAGACCGTCGAAGAGATGAATATGTATCTGGGCCGAGGTGGACAGGGAGGCACGAACGAAGTCGAGAGTCGCTGGAGGACCGGGCCTTTAGAAGCACAAATGCTGAATTGGAGAGGGACGATGAGTTGAGTGATATTCGAGTTGAATTGGCTCGAGAGCGAGCGATGAGGATGCAGCTAACGAGGGTCGTGGACGAAATGGACCGGGAGGATCGGGCTCCGTCACTGGTACCAGCTTTGGTTGATGCGCTTACGGAGATATCCAGAAGGACTAGGTCTCATGGTGGGGGGTAAGGACTGTGAGGTGGAGGGGGGGGGAGGTATTGTTATCTTTTCGTAGGAAATGAACTTGCTAGAACTGCGTCTGAAACTTTCGACTGATTTTTCGAATCACTCCTCAATCCTAGTGAAAATCGAATAAGACTTACGCTTAAGCGCTTAAAAAGCCTCGACATGTTTGACAGCTCACGTCGAGCGCCATCGATTTGCTACGGTCACTGTCATATCCATTTTGAATACCATTGTTGAGCGTCGTCGCCTCGCCTCGCCTCGAATAACATTAAACATTGGCCGGAAAAAAGTACATGTATTTAGAGATAAGAATTATTTAGATCATTTCATCAAATAATTAACGACGACGGGTAACGAGCGACGAGGACCAGAGAGAGAGAATAGAGTATACATAAGGAAAGGAAATGCTCTGTTTGTCTGAGTAAACTAAAGCGAACCATAGGTGGATGCGTGAACCGTATGTACAAGGACGCCGGCATGCGAACCGAATGGATAGACAGATTCCCGTCAACATCCAGTCGCAGTCAAGGGAAAAAAGAAACCGCACAGGCTTTTAATATACGTAGAGGGGCGGGGGGGGGAAGAAAACAGTGAAACGACAGGAAAGAAATCATACATGCCGCAAAAGGTCCAAATTCCAAATTCTAACCATAATCCGTCCTGAAAATCTATAAAAGCAACTCGAATTCCCCCAACTGGCTTTAGCTTCCCGCCCAACAAGATAACGATGACGTGGCCTTCTACCATAATGTCCAGACAGCGCCCAACAAGCAACTCAGAATCGCGGACCCTATCGCAATGGCGACGGGGGTCATGTTTCGTATCATCAATGGTGTACCGCTGGATGCCGCAAAGGTGGTAGCAAAGGGCATTGTTGGGTTTGGTGAGCCACTGATTGTGACTGTCACTGCAGAAGGGTTGGTGGATGGTTGGGTGCTACTCGGTGATGATGACGAGTCTAAAATCGTAAATCGGCTCGAGGTCGCATACATCGTTCCGGGTGTCGAGTTGAGAAAGAGCAGGAAATAATCGTCCGCTGGAGGTACATTTTGCAAAAAGATATTGAGCGCCGCCGTTTGGCCTTTTTCGCAAGGAACTGAGGAGGGAAAGGGAGGGGGGGGAGGAGGTGTTGGAAAACCAAAATTGTCCCGAAAAAGAAAGAGGAAATATAAAGACTTACCGTCTCTTGCAACAAAGATAAGGCCGTCGTCAGACAGTCTTGCCAACTCGACATCGAATGCGTCTATTCCATCCTCCAAACCTTTCGTCCATGATATGAGATTGGCTGCTCCATTTGACCACTGAGTCGATGATGCTGGTTCGTCAATGATGAAATACGCTGCAATTCAACCAGTATCAATTTCGAGGGCGTAATTTCTCAAGGCTGTCACAGGACATCACCTAGGGATTGTGAAGCCAAATATGCCAGGAATAAACAGAGACTCGCTCCGACCCGAAAAAAGAATGCTCTTGAAAATGGCATGGCGATTTTTGTGAAAAAGAAAGAAAGAAAAAAGGCGCAAAAGGGGGATGAAAATTTGAGACCGTGCTTCGTGGGCTCCGAGCTGAGCAGGGACGGCGATGAGAGAGAGGGAGAGAAAGTGTTTGCTGAGGGTAAGCGTGACAGACGGACGGTGAGCGAGACAGATGGTGGTTTCAGAAGAGGAACGAGGCGTTCGGCCCTTGCCACCATGTGATTACCTCATCCCGGTCCACTAGGGCTGAAACGGCCAAACTTGCCCGACCCTCCTTTTCACAGCGGCCATATTATACCGACAAAACCTTTGCGCTTTTTCATCCGCCCGAGGTTTTGGCTTGCCTCCTCTTTGGCCATATTGGACGTCAAAGGGACCCACTTTAATCGTCAAAATTTTTAAAAAAGCAAACCAATTTACGTTTCAACGTTCAACGCTCGCGCTCGACGGCACATGGCTATGTCGGGTCAATGTACAGTATTATTAAGCCGCCCAAAGCCGCCGCCGCCCGCCGTCTCGACATCACAATCATCCTCAATGGTGAGGTCCGATCAGGTACAGTAAACAAGAGTAATGGAATGGCCAGCGCCATGAGACTACCAACGTGCCATATCCATAGCTGCGCAGGACACTCTTCTTCCTTGTAGGTCCATCCTCTCTGTACTAAAGAATCATTTGTCGCAAGACATGGACTTACCCTTCTACCTCGATATCGCTCATACGAGAGTGTGTGTGTGTTCTATATCCGGGATTCAAGACTAGGGATTTGTCTACTCTATATACATACATCAAGAAAAAGTAAAAAGTATCCGACGTCCTATCTCTATATGGCCAATTTCGACATTTTGGAAACCAGCCCTTCCGACTTGTTCTTCACCGCGGATCCCGGAAGGACAACTCTCGTGTTCAATATATCTGTCGCACTCACCCACGCTTTTCCGCGTCGCTGTTGATCAACCCAACTGGCGCATAGTTTACCTACAAGAGTTTTCTTCGCTACTCCCTGCAAGAATGATTGACGAGAGACGACGACCATTCCACTTCGACATCGTGTCAACATGACGTTCATGCGCTGTAGCGATTGCAGGAACCCGACGTGGTTCGACCTGACAACGGAGATGAGCACGTAATCGGCCTCGTTCCCTAGAGTCAAAAGTATGCGTGAGACAAGCAAGAGGGGGGTAAGTCACACCTTAAAAGCGAATAAAGAAAGCAAAAAAAAAAAAAAAAAAGGTAACGGCACCTTGAAAACTATCGACATTGAAAACTTGTTCCCAAGGAAGCTCTGCCCCTTTGAGTGCATTCTGTATAGCCGCGCGTTGTGGATCGTAAGGTGTAATCACGCAAAAGTTTTTGGATCGATAATAATTTTTAACTAGATGAACGATCGTGTCGACCTCTGCAAGATTCTTTTTTTTTGGAGGGGGGGGGGGGAGGAGTACATAGCCAATCGTCAGGGGATCATTTGACGCATCATTCAGTGGGGGGGGGGGGGGGAAGCAACAACAACTTACTTTCCAACTTGATCCTTTCCTTTGCTCGCTACCTTTTGGAGTATCCACGAATCTGATACAGTTCGAGTCGGTGATGGAATGACACGATTTCAGTCTTGAACCGTACACCTCGGACGAGATGAAGTTCCCTAGTTGAACTGGCATGCGATCTAAGAGTAAGAGTTGTCGTCGTGTCATCAATAGAGAGAGATAGTAAGTATATCAAAGAGGTGGTACCACGTACATTGAGTGTCTAAGAAATAACTTTGTGCTTCTAGGTGTGGAATTTCAAAAATACTTTTTAGCGACTTGCACTTATCCTGACCGAACGGCGGCACTAGAGAGAGAGAGAGACGGTGATTTTCATTCAGCCATTAAACAAGAACATGTGAATGTGACTTGCGTTGTTTAGGATCACCGAAAAAGCACACCTTTCTGAGGGTTTTTCGAAAGTGGTGAAAGACGTGCTGATAATGGATTGAGAGAGTGAGAATGTTGTGATATACATACATTGCGTTGGAGCAACTCACCATGTAGTCGAAGACATCAATTTGGGAAGCTTCGTCGACAACGAGGTTTTCGACGGGAACAATAGTAAAAGTTCCATTATCGTCTAGTGCCGGGTTGGAGAGCAGGGCAAGAGTAGAGAGAATGACGGTAGACCCTCCAATCATGCGGCTAACAGCCACGCGATCTTTTGGTAATCTATCCGTACGAATCAAATATTTTTCAATCTCCTTGTAAATGTGCTCGTGCCTTACAGAAGAGAAAAAAAAAAAAAACATGAGAGTTTTTGAACTTTTTCGGAGATATGGTAATTACCGTACCATTCCACGTAAAACTCTTTCGATACGATTAATTTGAAATCTACTTTTCGCTGTAGTAATTTCTCGGCAATATTCTTGACGCAGACATTCGAGTGGCCAATGATCCATACAGGTTCGTGGTATACATTTAACCACATTTCTGCGGCCGAAGAGATGGTAGTAGTTTTTCCAGTTCCGGGAGGACCTAAGTAACATAGTTGAGTATAAACTCAGCACCAAAATCATTTCAGTAAAAGATTCGGGCGTACCGTGGACCACAACGACTGGAGATCCAGTTGTAGACGTCATAGCTTCTACTACATCTCCTTGCGAAGAGTTGAGATGAGCGACGTATGGGCCCGAGCGATGATTAGATTCGGAACGAGCAGATTTCAATCTCAAGAGCTTGGTATCTTGCTTTGAGCGAAACCAGAGGTATCGCACAAACGGAGCATCGAGAACGTTGACATGGCCTTGGAGAATCATCAAAAGTAAAGACTCCTGCGCTTTTTCGGCAGCCGTAGGATCCTCCAAACCCACGACGGAAATGCTTTTCGGAGTCTTGGTTTTTGATAAGGCTCCTCCGAAAGATATCTTCGTCTTCTTCCCCTCCCCTCCTATCGTTCTCCCCTTGAACACCGAGCCATCCTTGTTTTTGACCTCAACGTAGGACTAGACAAAGAAAGAGGGATTGAACAGTGTATAATGAAGAAAATAAGAGAATGATCCCTAATTACCTGTCTATCTTTGTTCAATCGAACACGAGTTTTGAAGCGAGAGTTGTGCAGGACCATGTTACCCTGCTTGTTGAATTTTAAGGCATCGAACTCGTTCTTCAACACGCGAGGTTGAGCTCTCGCAAGGATATCATTTTGTTTAACCAGAGTCCCAAGACACAAGAGTATCTGGAAAGTAGTAGAGTGAGGTGAACGAACTGTTGCCGAGAAAGGGAACTTACGTACATTCTCTTGGACAACTTTAGTATCTACTTTCTTCGCACCTCGAAGTGAGGGAAGAGATTCTTTGTGATTAGCGACTCTGCGACAAGTAAGTCGGTAGGAGGAGGAAAGAGGGACGATGGGGAGACCACGACGTACTGTGCTGAGATCCACGCCCGCAAGCACAGCTTCTTCACCGCGTGTTTTGTGTCATTCCCGTGCCAAAGGGAGTCTACAGGGAACGTGTCGGTGAGCTGACAGAGACCGGATCGTCTAATAACTGCGGAAGGATGGCCTGCAGCCTCTGAAGAATTGAAAAACGTGGTCGAGAGGTCTACACCTTGAACGTGCTGTTGAAAGTGGTGGTGGAGTCGGATGGCAATTCTGGCCATCATGAATCCTGCGAGAGTGCATGATCCAAGGATCTTGAAGAGCTGTTTGTCCGTCTTTTTGGAGGATGGCCCGTTGGCGTCGATGACATGAACGTCGTCTTTATTGGTGGCGAGGGCGATGTGGTCCAGTGCGCCTTTGTCTTTCAAAGAGATTGATATACCGACGATAGACGAAGGGTCGAGTCGCAGGCCAGCGATGACGCTTGCGGCTTGTTGTCGAGTGTGCCGATGAACGGAAATCTGCTTGGGTGACAAAGGAAGAGCGTTCTGTGGAATGGTGGTCATAGTCAGGTGAGTGAAACTTGGAAGGGGCTTTTTTTTCTGTTCCTTTTAAGCCATATACTTGCCTGATCTCGAACTTTAAAGTTAGTTTGGCATGCGCAGCAACAGCTTCGGAGGTTACCGGTTATGGCCCAACTTCGAAACATTCTTGGATTCCTTTATCTTCAAAGAGGAGCATATTGAAGAATGATTGGGGTTTTTCTCCATAAATAAAAACATTCTCCATGCAAGCACTGACTTAAGAAACACAAAGAGAATCAAAAAACACAAAGCGACTTGAATGAGTCACATCATCGGATGATCATTACGTACACATGGAGCCACATCCCGACGAAACCGTTTGCTTTCAACCTCTCGTTACCCTTACTGACGCTGGGGGGACCAAATCTGGTGTCTCCCTGCGTTGTTTCTCATGGACATTGTACGCTCTTTCTTTGGTAAACCCTGTCGAGGTACCAGGAGGTATGTACCAAGAGCATATTCGCTTTCCTCACAATCTGACTCTCAACCTCAGTCACTGCCCCGAAACTCGGCCATCTCTACACGGATGCAGATCATTGTGCAACGGCCAAAGCTCAATATTAACGCTAGGACAAGTCAAGAGCCCAAACGCTCTGTTGTACGGTCTCCTTCAGCCCTTTTTGAGTAGGGGATTAACGTCGTCTATGGCCGGAATCCTTTGAGGAATAGTCCAGGTCGTTTCTCAAGTTGCAGAGCGAGGTTATTGGCCAAAGGTATGGCATCGTACGCCTGCTCCGCTCAGTCAAAATTTGACACCCGATTATTGGCGTAGTCTACACATGAACCTCTTGGTCCAACTCTCTTGCTTCGGGGGCACCATGTAGCGCATGTCGATCACACGCCCACCAACTCTTCTTGCTACGCTGTTTCCCCCTCGGTTCCCTCTTTACCTTTCTCCGGCGCCATCAACCCCAAGTACTCACTCATGCTGCTCGTCCTCCCTTTCGGATCCCCGAGGTATCCAGCCTCCAGATCCACGAGAACAAAGCTCTTTTTTGTGTGACTAGGACACAGTTGCCTTTGGCAAAAACTCTTCGAGACCCGGCAACCTTAGACCGCGCTCTTCTCTGTGAATTCATAGGCGATAATATATCCATCGGAATGAAGAACCGACAATTTCGATTGATTGGGAGCGGCATTCGTTCTTGTGCACAGAGCGAATCTGGGATCCGGAGAACTGCGCTGTTGGGGGAATCGGGGACTAACGAAACCAAAAGCTCGTCCCGGGGTAGTAGGAACGAGTGAAGGTCTTCGCCCAGTTTCTTATGCCAAACCAAACTGGTCCAGCAAAACATCCCGAGCTCAACCAGGCGTGAGGAGGTGTTCCGTCAAGCCAAGACTTGGACTTCAAAGAGCCTTCCCCCCCCCCCCCCCCCCCCCCCCCCCCCCCCCCCCCCCCCGCCCTCTTCCTTTCTCCACCACAGCCCAATCGTTCTGCTTCCTCGACCGCCACCGAATACTGTTTTGGAAGGAGATCGGGCCTCTAGACCTCGCATGTGCTTGGAACGGTCTTCCTCGGTCAAGAGAGTAGTAGGATTACGTTCTAAAACACTCTTTTTCCACCATCCTGGAAAAAACGAGCTAAGGGATGGAATATGAAACGGTAGGATGAAAGCCATCTAGGTACGACCATGTAGTAATATCATTTCCCGTCTGCGAGATCGTGGTAGGGTACGGCTAACAAGATATATTGCCAAACTTGAGACCGAACTGCTCGTCACATCAAAAATTTGGGCGTTACACAATAGTTTTCCGGGTACTGGGCTACTCAGAGCACAGTGACGTTATCCCCGCGAGATGCTGATCTTTGGTAAATCCACGGTTATTTCGAGGTGTAGATGCGTCGGCTGGTCCCGGCCCGATGCTTGGTCGTATTTTCGGCCATTCCGCCGCCCACTTGCTCCATTATGCATAACCATGGCCTAGCCCGTTGTAAGTGTGCCGAAAATTAATAAAGAGCCTCCGATTTGACAAAAAACCCGAGTCCGATTACTAAAGAAGTTATAAACACGACCAAAGAGCGGCCCTTATCTCGTCCACTTGCTACCAACATCTTTTACGCTCATATGCCTTTCCACTGTATCTATCACCCTCCAAATCTCTATACACCCTCTGACAAAAACGCAATCGCAAAAGCCATCACAAAGATCTACACCCAGGAGCCGAACGAGGATCATCCTTTTAGCCCTGGCCTTCCCCCCTTCCTCGTCGTGATCAACTTTATCCAAGTCGGACAGGATGATTTTTACGTCGGTGGAGAGCCCAATCAAAACTTTGTAAGAATCATCGTTCAGCATCACGCAACCCATGCACCAACGTGAGTCTTATGTAATTCCAATTTTACGCTTCCGATCGCTTCCTTCTTCCTCGAATTTTTGCTTCCATAAATCATCCACCTATAGATATCAACGAAAACGCGACTTTATCGAGCAATATGAGAAGGCTATAGACCCGTACACCAGCGGAAAGGGTATTGACTGGGAGTTGAGTATATCGAATGAAGATGTCAGTTGGGTTACTTACACCCCGCTCTCTTCCAAACTGACAACGTTTTTATTTCTGTTAGCCTATATCGTGGAACACAAATGGAATACATCCACCGCCTCATCTTTCAGATGCCCATTTTGTTTGGAAGAAGCTCAACAAGCCGGTGGAGTGGGACAAAGAATCCGGTGCCAGTAGTGAGCCCTGAGAGTAGTGCAAACCGCCGGGACGGGAGTGAATGATTGTCAGGATAAGATCCATTCGAACAAACATACGTCTTGCACCCTTTCGCCCCGGAGAAAGCTGTGGAAGCGAGCAACAAATATGAAACCTAAAGTGATATGAAAAAAATGCACCTTTGAATAGAAAAGAGTTGGTTCTATCACCGTCGGAAACGTGTAAGCTAGGCGTACAACACGTATAAATGTGTACGGATCACTTAAGGTGCTGTATTCCACAATTTCCACAAACAACCAGCTCTTCCGAGTCCAGTGGCGACGAACCATGTCTTGTTTTTCATGCTTACTTCCGAGGCTACCTTTCACCCCGCGAAAGGTCCTAGCACAATCTCCTTCTTATCCAACCTACGATGAGGAGTTGAAACCTATCCCAGGCGGACAACTTATCTTCCATGAACGGTTTCCGGATATTATCAATACCACCCTCGACATCGCTCAACGTGCCACTCCACGCAGATTTCGACTAGTAGATTGTTATCAACTCATTCACAAGAACGAGCTGTGTATCTACGAGTTTGAAACATTCCCCACCGTGCCATACGCACCATTATCTTATGTCTGGAGAGGGAGAGCGGCCGCAGGTTCGGATTGGAAGGAGGACCTTGGTACTTTCTCTGTCAAGGGAGCGGAGGATGGAGATCCAATCAGTCTTGACGTTCTGAAAACTGTCAGTCAAGCCGTGTCCCTCGGCCGACAATTTCCTATTGGTCCCTTCCTTTGGGTAGATCGACTCTGTATCCTACAGACGGACAAATCCGATAAAGCATGGCAAATTTCACACATGTTCAAGATATATAAATCGTGTATGGTGTGCGTCATCTTACCTGGAGGTATCAGACATCTGGCTAGATTAGACGAGGAGACGGATTGGATTCATAGGGGATGGACACTTCAAGAGTCCCTCGCACCTGAAAAAGTTATTGTCCTCTTCCTCTTTTCGAGAAACTTTTTCGAAGGAGATGATGTCGACAAGGTGTTGGAAAATTGCGAGAATTATGGCGACCAGACCTTCGCTCCTATTCAACAAGTCGACTCGGAAGATTCGGACTCTCATAAATATTTGAAGGCTATGAAGAAATTTGGTCGAGCTGCTTGGGTGCCACTAGACTCATTGTTGGACGCATCTACAGATAATCCTAGATGGCAGCTTACAAGTGAGTTCGTGAGGTTCTGATGGCCTTGGGATCGTGCTCACTCATAATTCACCTTCAACGTCCTCATTTTTTTTTTTTTGCCCATTTGGTAGGAATGCCGCCCCCGGAGGATATGATAAATAATCCTGCTATATTAGGTGGATATACAGAGTGCGACCTGCTCCAAATGGCTCGAACAGCATCCACTGTTAGCTACCAGGGTCGCCAAGAATGGCGTGAACAGGCAATATGGCGGTCCTCATTCATACGGACATCATCACGTCCAGTGGACATGATATTCAGTATCATGCAGTTATTCGACGTCAATCTCGATACCACCAAATTCAAAGAAGACAATCGTCTAGGAGCAACAATCGCCCTCGCCTCGGAGATACTACAAAGAGGCAAAACGGCAAGCTGGTTGGGATCCCTGTTCACACTCGATTCTTGTCCCCAGATTTGCACTTTCCCTTATTTTCCAAAGACTAGTGTTTCCGGGAAAGCAATGGTTTCGAAGAACAACGGTGATGAGGTGGAAATGATCAGAGAAATGGAGAAGATTCCAACTTATCGTTGGTTGGACAAGGTCCCTGGCGGGCGCATGGACGAGGCTGGGTACTTTATATTCACAAGCCCCGCGGTTCGTATAACCCGGGTCCCGAATGCCCAAGCACCCGGTGTTGACCAGTACAGTGGCACTAAAGAAATCGATGGCTTCATGCACTTTGCTGCTGAAGACGAATCTTCATGGCGTATCTACCCCGAGGCTTCCGACATACAGAAACTCGACAAAAGTCCTCGCACTTTCATGGTATTCTTAGGAAAGCAGGTTGCTCATATCAGTAGCATTGAAGAACTTGAGGAAAACGAGGGGGAGTCAATCGTCCTGGTGGTCGAAGAACACGCTCCAGAAAGGTTTCACAAAATATCATGCTATCTGTTCTCGGAATCGTCCAGTTACCTCATTCGTCAAGGAATGGAGAGACAATTCTACTTAGGCGGTCCCGAAGCATTTTAGCCCCTCGTCTGTGCATCAATTACCGGAAGGAGAAGATTTCCGCTTTCATAGTATTTCTATATAAAACCTTCACGAACTTGAATATCATCCTTTTCGTTCTGAACATCTTTCAACTACCTCATCCGGCAAGGAAAATTCCACTGGGAGGCATTCTAGCCCTCATAACTGCTTACCATAATTGGCAGTTGCGCGTTCACCGCTGAGTCGTCCATCAATCTTTTTTTTTTTTTTTTTTTTTGTTCTTATCGCCAATTGGTTCAGCCGAGTCCGAGTCGGTACAACACAGCTTTAATAATACATCATGAGAAAAAAAAACCCTCTTCTGCATAGGTATTTGAATGATAATGCACCTATTCTCGACGTGCTACTTACTGTACATCAGTTTGTATCAAAATAAGCACTGCCATTTTTTTTAGAAGATGTCAGTACAGGCCCTGCCTCTTGTTCCGGGAGTCAGTGGGAATAGGTAAATTATATCATGCCAGTGCATCAGCAAGTTCGCATATGTATGATGCGTGTGTCGGCATACATTTTATACGTGATCATACGCATCGGGGCCCGTATGTCAGTTCAGGGGGCATGCGTAAATGTTATGCCCCATCATACCACAGTCATACAAGGCTGTGCTCGAGGGCGGGATGGTCTTGCATACCACTCCACATACATTTCAGCATACGGCCTCACATACCTCTCAAAGAGCGGTCGCAGCACACAAAAAAATTTGGCTTGGAATAAATGATTGATTCGTTGAGATATGCCAACGGAAATGACTATACTAGTACTAGGCTACTGAGGCTAGGTACCAGAAATCTTGACAGGTCGTCGTTGAATTTAATCTGGTACAAATGACCGATGAGAACTGAGAGCTGTCAGATAAAGGAATATCGGACTCACCGGACAGAACAATCAAATTATCCAAAGATACTCCTTCAGAACTGGCTCCATCAACGTCCTCAACAGCCCCAACCCCCTGCATGTTCAAGTTCTTCCGAGCATCTTTCAGCGCCGGACCTGCACCAAGATGTGGACAGTGAAGAATATGCTTCTCGCTGGCGGCGTAAATTAGCTCCCACTTGCTGTCCTTCAGGTCCATGATGGTTTGGTAAAACAAGGATAAGTCAGCGGCACATTTTTCGTCAAAGCTGTCCGGGTTGTTCCGCGGAGTATTTCTGCCGGATGACTTCTGGGAAAGAGTGTTGTAGCCTGGCGTACAAAGCTTGAGAGCCCGTTTGACCTGTTTAAGTTTGTTTTAGTGTATAAAGCCTCTGAAAAAAAAAAGACCCAGACCGCAGTCACCGCTAGAGCCAAAGCTCCGCCTGGATGCTCCTCCTTCTCCATGGTCGAAGGAGGTGCTGAGAGAGCCCAGGTGAGATGAAACGCAAATGTTTGCATAATAAGCTTGCCCCGAAAGGCTCCAGTAGACTCGCACCGCTGATGAGCAAAGTTAGCATCATATCAGGGTGGAACAAATAAATTTCGCACCGTTGGACCCACATTCTCATAAATAAAAGCGTCATGGTGAAGTAATTCATCAACGAGCTGCTTGCGGTCTTCAGTGCTGTTGCTGTATTGTTCCATATGTGAGACAACAATGCTGAGAGCTGCTGACGCAAATTTGCTGCGATAATTTCGTATTTGCTGTTGAGCCTACAAGAAATTTCAGTATGGGAGATTTGAAACAAAGAAAGAAAGTACATATGCTAGTATTGCTGGATGATCGCAGCGTAGAGAGGAGCGGCCGTTCATGTCAGTGTAGTTGAGAGGCATGTGTGCAAGTGTACCGAGATGTGTGTTCCAGAGCTGGCGAGTTATTGTACGGAATTCCGGGTCAGCATTTACTTGGAATTGATTTGCTCGAGTTCCAGCCCAGACAATGATTCCCGGTTGGATCTTGGATTTCCATACATCGTGGTCAGAGGCAGAAACAAAGGGAATGTCAGCTCGCTTCACACGAGGCTTGGGAGGCCGTGCTGGTTTCCCAGTCTCACGCTCTTCTTGAGCAATGCCATCGGCATCCACTGACTCAAGTTTGACCGCAACAAAAACCTTCAATCTTGTTAGAGAGTATTAATTCAAGGTATTTGTTTACTTTACTTTTGGAGAAGTATCATGGCTTTTGCCATCACGCTGAACTTTCAATTGCTCAACGCTTTCGTCCTTTCCAAGCTCCCCGCCATTCTCAACCTCGTCAAATTGGATATCGCTCTGACTAGCTATAGTGGAGCTAGTCGTACTGGTAGAGCTTGCTTTAGTTGCATTGAGAATGGATTTCCAGGTAGGTTGGAGACCGCCCAGATCTGTGTGCTTTTGATGCTTTGGATCGACTGGGCTGGAGGAAAAAAACTCAGGTATGTGGTTCTACATGAAGGCAAGATAAGTACTGACCGTGTGTCGTGCTGTGTACCAGCTCGCTTATTGTTTTTTGTGCTTCCTGTGGGTCCCTTCGGCGGGATAACCCGTAGCGCAGTAATATCCTGACGCAGTGCAGTTTTACTCGCCTGTATACAGCGTCAGTGACGAATATATTTGAAAAAGGTTTTACCTTTTTTTTTTCTATCCGTTCCTGTTGTTTTTGCATCTTGTAGATCTCATCTTCAAGGTTCTTCAACTTTTGTTCATCTTCTGAGTTACCTTCTGCGTTGTCTTCAGAGCCGTCTGCGGGCAAGTTTTCTGTTGCAAGATCAGGGCGAAAGTGAGTGTTACTGTCCTCGTTTGCTTGCTTGTCAAGTTGAGCAGCTACTCGATTTTTTGCTGATTTTTTTTTCTGCTCCACAGCGTCGCGGTTTTCTTCTTTGAGTGCTTCAGTGGCTGCTTTTGTAGAACGTTGCTCCTCTCTTGTTTTTGGAACGAGGCTTTGAGGAGCTACAAGCTTTCTACCACCGAGCCGGGCACTCATTCGGGAGCCTGAGGACTCAGACATGATGGGAGCAGAGGAAAAAAACTTTACAACTCGGTTTGGATTTGAAAATAACTTCTACCGGACGGCTTCAACTTCAGATTTGTAATCCCCCGGGTCCGTACTTCTGTATATCCCCCCTACAATGTCAAAACTACAATGTCCATTCCCTCTCTGTATTCGTACCTTCCATCGAAACTGTGATCTCACTCGTCATGTCAATATCTGTCATGGAAAGACGGCTCCTCCTCCTCCTCTTTCCTTTCCTTTGGGACCTATCTTGACAGAGTTTGACTCATCTATCGAATTCATTGCTCCGGAGCTTCCAAGCCCTATCCAACGAAAGGATCATAAGAAATTTCATCCATATTTATCAGGTATTCAAATTTTGATGCTTTATGCCATGAGCTGTATTCGAGGCTAATTGGTTTCAGGTGACATTTGCGACCATGAAGGAAAGACCTTACCGTCAAATACACCTCCACCGTTGCCTCAAGAAAATCCATCTGATCAAAATCCATGGTTCCCTTTTGGCTCCGAGGCTGAGTTTCGTCTTGCTGACCTGCTCTTCACGGACACTGAAATGTCACAGGGAAATATCAATAAACTCCTTGACATCTGGTCCCTTTACCAACAACAACTCCGACAAGCAAACGGGTGTACCACATGCCCCGAGTCTCAGGATGGGCCCTTTCTTGACCACAAGAACATGTACAGCACCATTGACAGTATCGCTGAAGGAGGTGCCATTTGGAAGTGCATGCAAACTGCCGTAGATGAGAATCTGTCATCAGATGCCCCAGAATGGCAGAAGACATCATACCAAGTCTGGTATCGGGATCCACGCACTGTTATTGCCAATATACTGTCAAATCCGGAGTTTGCAGCCAATTTTGATGTGGCTTCTTACGTTCATCTTGATGGATCTGGACAGCGTCGATGGTCGGATTTCATGTCAGGAAATTTTGCATGGAGGCATGCGGTGAGTATCCAACATTGTATACACATTATCAGAGCTAAAATATCTATGAACTAGGATAAAATCCGCGATGCTGACACCGAGTTTCAAAAGGCCAAAGGTGCAATGCTTGTACCCGTGATTTTAGGGGCAGATAAAACTACCGTTTCGGTTGCTACAGGACACGTCGAATACCATCCCCTCTATTTGACCATTGGAAATGTGACAAACGAAGTTCGTAGAGCACATCGTAATGCTGTGATCCCGATTGGCTTTTTAGCCATACCCAAATGTGAGTAAACAACACCTGATGCATCTTCTCTGATTCCAGCACATTTTAGCGGATCGCAAGTACGACAAAGATTCCAAATTCCGTATATTTAGAAAGCAGCTGTACCATCACTCAGTTGCCGCCATTTTACGCTCTCTGAAATTTGCCATGACTACCCCTGTAGTTCAACGATGTCCCGATGGTCATTTTCGTCGCATCATCTATGACCTAGCGGCCTTCATTGCCGACTACCCTGAGCAGGTATATCTCTCTGGTATTGTCCAAGGGTGGTGTGAACGGTAAGTTACTGTTATATCCTTTTTTGCATCTCATTTTTATCTATCTTTAGTTGTAGCGCCTTGTATTCTGATCTGGATGGGCCTGGAGACCGCCGAACTCGGGAGTTGGACCAGATACTGCGAGAAGAGTATGGAGACAAAGGACGCACTTTATGGGATAATTTTGGGATTGATGAGCATATTATGGTATGTTTTTATGTTCATGTTTTAGGTCCAAGTTGCACTCTGACAACAAGCATACTAGCCTTTTACTGAGGACTTCCCAAGGGCGGATATTCATGAAATGCTTTCCCCGGACCTTCTACACCAAATCATAAAGGGCTGTTTTAAAGACATGCTCGTAGAATGGTGTTTTGAATATCTGACAATCGAGCATGGAGAAGCGAGGGCGAACGAGATTCTGGATGATATAGATCGTCGGTGAGTGTATCGTTCATTGTTCAGGACATCAGCTAGATTGTTGAAGAATCAGTAGACTGGCTGCTGTACCTTCTTTTCCTGGTCTGCGACATTTTCCGCATGGCCGCCGTTTCAAGCAGTGGACAGGTGACGACTCAAAGGCTCTGATGAAGGTATGTATATTATCCCATCATGCTCCCAAAAACTAACGCACAAGAATAGATTTTTTTACCTGCCGTGTCCGAATATCTGCCGTCTGACATGATGAAATGCTTGTCCTCATTTGAAGACTTCTGCTATCTTATACGTCGCTCAGATATTGACAAAACTAGTCTTGCAGAAATCCAGCGCTCTATCAAGTCATTTCAAGAATATCGGCAAATTTTCATTGATACTGGTGTTCGCGAACATTTTTCCATTCCCCGAATGCACGCTATCAAGCACTATCCATTTTGCATTATGGAATTTGGGGCTCCTAATGGCCTCTGCTCTTCTATCACCGAATCACGCCATATTACTGCTGTCAAAAAACCTTGGCGTCATTCAAATCGTTACCAAGCATTGAGTCAGATGCTCCTGACCAATCAGCGGCTAGACAAACTGTCTGCTCTTCGTTCATCACTTGTCAAGCACCAGCTTCTTCTGCCTTCCCACCCTCCAAAGCCTGACCCATTTGACACGGAGAGCGAGGATATTGGACCATTGGACAGTGGACGTGCTACTGCGGATGTTAAGCTAGCTCATACTCGAGGTGTGTAATTGTACTCCTTGCCCGTTTCTGTGCACTCATGTTATCCTTGTAGCACGAAACTACCCCCGGGACCTCGTAGCTCTGGCTACTCACATTCAACAGCCGACTTTTGTCCTTCTTACACAAGAATTTTTGCGGGATCAGCTCCACTCTCTAAACGAAAATCACAGTACCCATTCCTCTGACTCAGACTCTAATTCAACGCTCCCACATATCACATCAAAAGTCAATGTGTACCATTCCGCAGTCGCTGTATTCTACGCCCCTAGTGATAATTCCGGAATCCGTGGAATGAAACGAGAGAGAATTCGTTGTACTCCATCCTGGTACAGTGCAGAACGGCGCGACTGCATTCTGGCAACTATTGATGATGAGAAACCTGGATATCAAGGCCTCAGTGCTGCCCGAGCTCTTCTTTTCTTTTCCTTCAAATATGGGAACAAGGTCTATTCATGTGCGCTGGTACATTGGTACAACACCTACGGTCAACGACGGGATCCAAAGACAGGCTTATGGATGGTCCGGCCTGCCTTTTATGACCAAACAGGTCAGCAGCAGAGCCCATGTCTTGCAGTTGTCCATCTGGATTCCCTTGTGCGTGGTGTGCATCTAATTCCTGTATTCGGTTCTCGGCCTATTCCATCTGAACTTAGATTTCACCAGTCTCTTGATTTATTTAAACTATTTTATATCAATAAATATGTCGACTACCATGCAAATGAAATTTTATTCTAGGTATACATGTATAGTGTTCAAATGCGAGGATACAGAATCTAATAAGTTTCCACAATGACGGACTGAAAATTTCTTGTCCTTGCACTCTCATGTCTCGGTCTCGTAAAGGCATAGGACCTCGTGCCAGATCCTCTTCACCCTACATACCCTCTTCACCTCTGCACTCCCTGGAAATTTCTCGTCAAGTTACCAGATGAAAATTGTCTGCTTCTGCTTCGCCTCCCAACAAGAAGCACAAAGTGGATGACGAAGAGGATGAGCACAACAACTCAGGTGCTTCTAGCGAAGATGAACTTCATCTTCGGGGATTTTCACAGACAGGCAATCGGAATTTACACAAGTGCGTTCTGCTTATCATTGCTTCAATATTCGCATTCTGAACAATTTGAACCTTGCGTAGGTTGTATCAATTAGGTTTAGAAGAATCTCAAGTAGAATCTTACGCCTATTACAAAAATATACGGGCCTTTCAGGAATATAAGAATAAGGAAAAATTGGGCAAGTCATCAGGCTCTCAGACAGTCAAATCGGATAGTGGTGAGCTAGACTGATTTTCCTCGACAAATCATTTTTTTTTTTGACTTTTTGTGTTTGCGAGCAGATGACCAGGCAAGCACAGATACGCCTCTGAACCAATCACACTCTGGTAGCGATACATCCCTAGGCCACAATACTGAGATCAGCAGACTTCTTGCGGATAATGAGGCTCTCAGAGATGAGGTTAAAACGTTGACGGACATCATCCAGCGAACTGGTGATATCTTTACCGGGATAACTCAGAAGGGACGAAACGGTCAGTTGAATAGGCCTGAATTGATAGATGTTCTCAATCAGTATTATATTGCGCAAGTGCTCGAAGAGTAACCACTATATAGTATTAATTTGAATGGACTCAATCACGTATGCCTGAGGTATGAGAATGGTATGTTGAATGTATGACCAGCCGTACTTTTGGCGGTGTATGAGCAGAGTATGCCGGGCGTATGATCATCCGACCCCTTGGCAGTGTATGATCAGAGTATGTTGCGGTGTAACGGAAATACCATTATGCCTCTCATACCACTCATACATGTGCGAGTTTGCTGATGTGGGAGCCCAGGTTACTTCTGACTTCAAAGTACTAGTAGTAACATCAATAGATATAAGACACACAGTACGAGATGGGATGGGATGGGTCACATTCTTAGTTGACCGTGACCTGCTGACCCCGACCCGACCTTACACAACACTAATGGGGTTAAAGATTCCAAGATTTTCTATCTGCATCAGTAACTTCCCATAACTAGTGTATGTGGTGTTCGTCGTTAGATACCTGGAACTGAAGCACCCACGTCCCCCGGGCTCTTCCCGAGCGCGTGACTGCACTCTCACTTCTTTACCTTCGTCCTGTATCTCCCCTTAGCCTGGTAACATCTCCTCTATACGATGCAGTCGTCTGCTTCATGGCTGCGTCTACTTTTAGGTGCTTCACACCATAGAAATTATCCTACGAGGCTCGAAGAAGACCGGACGTCCTGAATTTTACAATGGATTCAGATAACTACATTAATTTGGAGTAAGATTCGCAAATTTTTATTATTTCTGAACGTGCGATGCTTAATATGAATTTTTCAGGAGTTTGCTGCAGCCGTGCAAGCTATCACCAATATTACTACGGCCGGTCACCATGTCACTGGCTTTGTTACTATTAGGTGCGTGTTTCGGGCTCCATCTCAATATCTAATCCAGCTCATAAGCAGGCTGAAGGAACCTAGCTACACTATTGCAACAAGGATATCTTTCCAATCTCCTTTCCCTGCATGCTCCTCCGACTCGAAAATTGCTTACAGGCACTGGTCTTTTTCATTGGGTCTCAAAATCAAGTATGGCTTCGTCCTCCTCAATCAGATCGGTGGGTTTGAGTAGACCTTTGCGGGCGCTCTAGAATGATGACCTTGAATGGAGTAGAATAGAACAATAGAATTAGTGATGTGCTGGCTGGGCCTGAAAGCCACAAGCCGAGCCGAGCCAGGCCAAGCCAGGCCGTCAAAAGCCGAGCCTTATATAGGACTTTTTAGCCCGACTCTAGTTCTCCAAAGCCGTGGGCCGGGGCTCAAAGCTGGGGCTTGTTGGCAATAAATGACCTACCCGACACGGTGAGAAAAAGAAGAGCCGCAACTGTACAGTTTAAGCTTGCCTAAGTTGCCTTGAAGACGTAAGATGCCGCTGCATTGCCTATGTCTCACCGACCAACCCGAGCTCAAATTCCGACTCACAAAATCACATCTGCAGATAATGTCGGTGATATTTACCCTTGCATAAACAGAGCCGTGATCGCGCTTTGCGGACCGCGCAACAAAAACATTCAAAACATTCAATCTCGGACCATGGAAGAACATGACGAAAACATTCAAAGAAAAATTCCCACTGTTTCTCAACCCGTTCCTAGGCCTACACCTTCCAGCTCTAAATCTCCAGATGCTGGCAATAAAAACTCAGAACCTGGTGCTGATGCTGAAAAAGAGCCGCCAAAGAAAAGAAGTAAGCTGCCATTATGAGAATATGAGACATTGCTAAAAAAAAAAAGATTACAGCACGTTCAAATTCCCGGGACATTGTTGTGATCAATTCTGAAGACGAGTTGTCGCAAGTAGACGAAGAGGCTGTCCAGAAGCCATCAGTGTGAGAACGAAGGCGGGATGTAGACAAGTTCTTTACTGAACCTTGGAAAGTTGATGGAAAAACAAAGCGGAAATGTCCACAATGCTTGTCAGTCTTTTATTCTTATTGAAGTGCATGTATTCAAATGCTCTACATTATACCAGGAGAAACGGCACTGAAAAGCTCATTGTCAATGAGGTGACAATGCTGCGGCGGCATTTAGAATCTCATCATGCAGTACATTGTCATAATTTATATTGCAGTTTTTGTTTCTTATGATGCACTTACGGACAGTGGTAATCATGCTACCAGTCCTGCCAGTGAGACACCAAGATCATGGGATGGGTTGATTATTGAAGGCAGTAACGAGGAGGATCCTGATATTTTTGAATTGTAGGTACTGTATTCTATGTACATCGGTTCGGAGCAGTATTTACGTGTTTTGTACACAAAAGCCCTGGCCCAAGCCAAAGCCAGGCCAAGCCAAGCCGAGGCCGTCCCATCAGGGCCCGGCCTCAAATCTCCAAGGCCAAAGCCAAGGGCCTACAGGCCAAGGCCGGGGCTTATTGGCCAAAGCCGGGCCGGCACATCACTATAATAGAATCTATACTCGCCTCCTCGAACTGTAAAATACTTCAAACAGTTCTGGAGCAAGGTCTGGGCCGCGCCAGCGGCGCTTATGTAAGCAGTATTTGTATCTTTTAGATACGGGCCTTAGTTATCACACCTCTGAACTCGAATAGTCTATATGAACTACGAAACAGAAGTGTGAAGGTAAAGGCTAAAGAGACATGTGACCATCTACGTAGCAATAAATCCGGACTGTAGAATTATGCGTTCAGCTGATGCGTAATGCATTTTTAATGTGTATGCGTATGCGTTAATGCGTATGCGTCACATTGGAAATGTGCGTATGCGTTCAGGCACGATGCGTCAAATTTAAGTTAAGACGCGTACATGCGGATCCTTATTATAATTATAATTCAACATATATCGACTACTTTGGCTCCCCAATTATGAGTATTGAAGGCCAAGGGTGCAACCGCAAAAATCCCAGCCACTCCCCCGTGCCGTTCTTGCTGGTAGGCCATTTTGTCTGACATTTGGCTGCAGTCAGAGTAGGGGGGATTTTAGGCTTGTCCAACTTTCATACGGCCCCCAACGGTTTTTCATTAAAATTTTTGCCTGCGGCCTCGAAATCATGTAGAAGTGTCTTTAAACCTCAAATACAATAGTAGACACTATTTGGGCTTAGTTATATACTACAATATATGCTAGAACCAGTTGAATCCGCTACTCATCTGCGGCCTTTCCCATAACTTGAACAACAATGCTTTTGATATCACTTTGCATTTCCTATTTTTCTATTGTTTTTTATCTACAACCTATTCTCAGTTGGGCTACTTGAACACAACTGAGGTGAGCTCCAAGTTACTATTTACTTTTTCATGCTTGTTACTATACAATTCTGTAGTATTACATTCAATCTATAGGTGTTTATATTAATACAGTTGTGTCAGATCCAACGTCTCGGATAGCACGTAGATCACGTGGGTGTGTTGTCCTGAGGTATAAGATGTCCCCGCGCGGGTGTTGTGGTATCATGAGTTGCCTCCGTGCGGGTATCCAGAGAACGGGCCTCATATTATTGACTTAGTGATGTGACGGCTCCGGCCAAGAGCCGTCAAGCCGGGTAAGCCGGGCCCCGTTTCAGCCGGGCCTGGCCCTGGCCCTACAACGGCCTTGGGAGGGCTCAGGGCCCGGCTCAAAAATTTCAAAAGCCGAGGGCCGGGTCCTGAGCCGGGGCTTTTGAAGTCATGTGAATGCTCTGTACAGTTATACCCACGATCCCCAATTGACTCGGAGCAAGGTCTTGACGTGTTTTCTATACATGGCAGAATTCAGGCCTCGGCGTGCTCCTGCGCCATCCTCAAGGCTCATCAATTCTGCTTCTGGAGGCGCAGAATTGCTTCCCTCTCAGAAATCTGCCATTGCCCGTGCACGAGGAGCTCAACATGATGAGGGTAACAGACATACCCAAGAGCCTGGTACGTGCCCAATATATCAATTGATTTATGTAACGACTCACTCTAAAGAAGTGTCAACATCAAATAAACGCAAGTCGCCTTTCGCAAATGAAACCAATCATGATCGCGATGATGAGAATGAAGCTACTCCTCATGCCGATCCTTCGAAGTTGGTGAATATTGAGGGACATGGACACGCAAAATGTAGGATGTTGAATCACTGTTAGTATTGTATTCACCAGGGATTGTAGCAAAACGTCCAAAGGTCACTGCAGAGCCCCCTCAGGATAGGATCAATGTTTCAAGTGACGAGGATGAACAGGCGTCTAACCCTTCTTTGGGTCCTGGTGCTGACAGCCGATTTTTTTTCAGCACTGCCGAAAATATCGAGGGCTTCCTCAAATCCCGTCGAAGGTGTCAACTATGCTCGTATGTCCTTTTTTACATGCTGTTATATATTCTTGGTTCTGAATACTAGCAGGAACCATTATGTGAACGAGATTAGTACACTCCGTTGTCATCTGGGCGTGAAACACGAGGTGATATATACCTTTTTTTGTATGCTCAATCAATGCTCAATAGATTCAGTTTGCCTACAAAAAATGGGCTAAAGAAAATAACTTTCACACGGAGTTTAGAAAAAAATCCGTCGAGCGGATTTTTGTTCTAATATACAATCTATCATCTCATCTATCCGAATTTTCGAAAGAACAAACGAAATACATTGTTTCTAATTAACTGGAAATTTGCCCAAAATACATTGTTTTGTGTTGAATATCAAGTCAAACGAAATAAGACTGAAAAGTATATCTATCCTGTGCGTACAAAGATCAACGGAAATTCAAGATTTCTGAAGACTTTTTACCTCAATTGATATGTCATATTTCAGTTTGATGAAAAGAAGAGCTGGAATAGGAACTCTCAGAGAGCTGGGAATACAAATAGAAACTTTACTTTTCTACTTACCTTTCATGAGCGACAAAAATCCACCTGAAAGTTTTACTTTCCGATGAGTGGAAATGACGCAGCTGCGTCACGGCATGAACGCAACTGCGTCGGGCGTCAGTACCCTCGCTGGAGATTGAAATTTAGCGTCCACATTAGTCCCCCTCTAGTCATTGCCTACAGTCAACGCCCGCCGCGCTGCGTCAAAGCTCTTATCAACTCCGACACCATTAGACTAAAGATCTTGAATGAACGCGTCAGATAATTGGGTAAAATAGCAGAAAAGCATACTTGCCTTGTGATTGTCTGTTTCTGATAGCGACCCATTGTGTAGCGGACCATTCAAACAAAAAAAGTTCTCATTATTAGTGATCCTAGTACACCTTCAAGTTACTGCTTAGATAAATTTACCAGTACAGACCGCCCATAAGAATAGTCAAAACGAGCAGCATGAGCGACAACATCGTTAAGCTCAATGATATCCTCCGATTCTCTCAATGTCGAAGAGTATGTTTTGGCATTGAAGTAGGGAAATTGTAAGAAGGGATCGTGCAGTGCCTTTGGCATAGGGTTATGGGGTCGTACATGCAGTTGAACACCAATGTTTTGGCCATCGCAGTTGTGAATATTTTTGATGAACTGGATTTGACCAGCGACAGGAGCTTCCGAGGCCGATGGTCTATATATAATGGTGGAATTCCCTGAATGAGTGTTGAAAGGAGATAAATTACCCCCATCGTACGCTACATAAGCACGATGTTTGCCTTTCCTCTCCAAAAACTTATCTGCAGTGTCAGCGTCATTGACTGGCACAAAGCACTTGTCAAAAAGTGCTTTAAGTAGATGAATGGCATCGGGACAATCTGGATGACGAAGCCAGCGTCGTATGTTTGCTGTGCGAGCCATGGTCTTTACAATGGTAGCTTCCATTTCGCCTAGGAAAGTATTGAGCCCTATTTTAACAGGTGCTGGATATATCAAACTGAAAAAGACTTACCACCAATGTGATTGTTTGTATTGACCTTCTGCAATACGCCGATTAAACGTTCATAGGGGAAGCACCACCATGACACAACTGGTCCAAAGAGCATCAAAAAATCATAGATATGGGCTGCGGCATGTATGTTTGGTCGGGGAGTACTGCCTCGAACATGAGGAAAGAGTTCTTGTAAGCCTCTCGTCCAAGTCTTGATGTAATCCTGATAGGCTCGAGCACGGTTTGCTGTCATAGTAACATAACGGCATGCAATGATGGTAGCTTGGAACAGTGCCATAGTATGATTGAGAGCTTGGAGAAGATGTCCAGCCTCTGACATGTCAGCCGGGGGAGGAATGCCGTCATTATCACCCCAAAGAGTAACAAGAGCAATTGGGAGGTAAAGAGTACTGAGAGTCCGCCATTCGTCGGCCTTCAGAGAACCAGCCTTCGGTTCTCCAAAGTTTTTCAGTACGGAGTTGATGTAAGCAGGCTTGATCGTCTCTCGTATGACTTTTTGGACGTAAGCTAGAGTTTCGGGTGTTCCAGTCGGGATTATGTAGGCATCCGAACAATGAGGCTGTTGCAGTCGCTGAGAATAATAGTTAGTACAAGTTTCAGCACAGCAAGCCGCAATACTCACCCAATTTAGCAACAGCGTGATAAGGTGATGCTTCGTTGTCGCGAGCTGCCCATGAGGAAAGCTAAAGTCGATCTGATTTTTGTCCTTGCGTTTCGAGTTTGCTTTAGCTCGAGCAACATATAGGGAGCAGAGGGTCTCGTTGATGTTCACCATTTGTGGCAAAAGCTCCAGGGTACGCACGACGAATCCAAGGGCACCTTTGTTGCTACAGTTATTCAACCGCATCCAAACTTTGTCCAGGGATAAAGAGTTTTGGCCTGAAAGTGATAGGCACAGAGTTTCCTGGATTTTGGCAACCGCGGGTATATGCTTTTCAGCCAACAAAGAGCTAGGTTCAGCGGCGTCTGACGAGTAGGGTATCCAAGACCGATCAAATGCAATTTTGAGACCATCGGAGGTGAGCTTGGGAGCTGAGGCGTCTAAACGAAGGACGTGGCGGCAATGATAATGCACAAGGCCTTCAAGTATGCAGTGCATAGCATCGATAACAAGCATTGTCGTAGGATCCCAATATTCGAGAAGCCAAAAGGATGACCATCGAACGCCATATGTGCTAAAGATTTGTTTCCGTTCTCCCAACGTCTTCGCATTTTTGTAAGCCCATGCCCACTTCTGAAGCTCCTTAGTGTCCTTGCGAGTCCAGTGATCATAATCGGTGCTGAATATGTGATCTTTCCCGTATATATCACATACACTGCATATGAAAGACGAGTTAGGCCCCTGAAGGCCAGCGACTTTCCGAGCAGCGGGGAGGTTGTTTAGAGATATAAGGACACTTGCTTCAACTACAGCGCCAGTTTTGGAATCAGCTGTACGAGAGATTTTGAGACCTGGCCTCCAAGTCAGAACAAATTGCTCAATGACTGGCCGAATATAATGGTCTAATTCGTCGTATGAAGGTTCGTTAGGGCCCGGAATGACAGTCATGTACATGAACTCGGGACGATATCGGATAGAGGGATCTAGGGCAAGGTTGGCGCAAGAAATCACGCCGAGGGATTCCGATGCTCCACGCTGGGTGACGCGATTTGGATTAAAGAAGTCAACGTGCATAGCAAACGCTAGGCGAATTTTGTCGCCTCGATCAACAAAAAGTGTTCCATCGGGCCCTCGAAAGTCCTTGATGAATTTAGCCTCAAATACATTGCGAGTATCTGAGTCTGCTTTCCCCGAGTTGATAGCATGGAAGGCCGAGTCTGTCGCTGCTTTGGACTGTTCTACGAAGGTGGCATCAGCTAGACAGCGTGCCAAGTATTCGGAAAGGCTAGAGACGAGGTATGGCTTTATCGGCTGCGCGGTACCATCACGACGAGTTTTCAGCAGATTCGCGCTGCATCTGAAGACGCCGTTTTCGCCAACAACATCGTTCTTACAAGTCTCAGGGTATGCGTAGAATGTCTTCTTTCCCTTCAACGGAAGGGCTTTGTTACTGAAGCTACAAGATGGGCAGGTGGCATAGAAGTCGAAGTGACCATCGACGTCGATTCTTTTCAGGGCGTCTGGAAGGTTTTTCGGCATTTCGGAGATCAGAGCATTCTGCGAGGGCGAAAACGGTGTGTCAAGACTACTAATGTGACTATCACCGGTAGACATCCCCAGATATGCGCACAAGATGGCGGAGTGCATTATGAAATTGGATTGGTCGATAGACAGTCCAATGATCAGGTGGCAGATAATACCGAGAAGGGTGAGAACCTGATTGAGCGGGTTTAACCGGGTGAAAGCTGTATCGAATATATTGTCTAAGAGACAATCATCAATCGTCGAAAGTTATGGAGAATAGTCACCTGCATCAACTTCAATAGGACTTTCAGGGATGAGAGGCGCATATAGCACACAGACTTGTGCGTTCAGCGCCCTCATACGCTCTCGGAGAAGATCCCGCTTCTCCTTTGCCGTGTCATCCTTCAGGGAAGTCTTTTTGGTTTTCGACATCCTGAATCTCATACGATCCTCATACATTTCAACAGCAGCAAGCCCATCATTAAGCCATTTAGTGACCTTGTCGAGCTTCTGGCGCTTGATCTCATCTGAAAGATCCGTGAAACGTCCATCAAAGACGTCAGCATAATGAGCCTCGTGCTCTGCTAACAGTCGGTCCAGAGCACCGGCTTCTTCCCTTTCAACTTTTCCAGCTGAACGGGGAGTGGGATCTGGCAAAAGAGCATTGGGGGAGAAGGAGGGAACAGATTTACTAGCGAAACGCCGACCGCCGGCTTGACAAGCAGGGGGCACGGACGGAGTTTTACGAGTAGACGAAGGTCCAACGACAGACGCAATGCTCCGCACAGCAGTGGATAGATCCAGCGACAGAAGTAACGGGAGTTTCGCCCCCGAGCCCTCATAACACTCAGCTGCAGAAGAGAACAGCTTGTGCCGGTCGTTGTGAGATTCATCAACAGGACTATTGGTCAGGACGGCGGCAGTGAGGAGGGTCTCGAGTGTCTCCATTGTGTTAGAAGTATCTGCTGTATAGCCAGCCTCGTCAGCCTCGTCGAATACAAAAGAACCAGGCATCGGCGAGCCTAGGCGCATGTTGGCCATCTGCCTGGTGATTTTTGACAACGGAGACGACGGAGACGACAAAGACATAGACTAAGAAACGTTGAGCGGGAAGTGATAATGAATCGCAATTGGAGTGCTTACTGTTGTATCTGGACTTTGCGGATTGTCTTGACCAAGGAGTTCCGAAGGGGCCTATATCAAGAATCAGCGTCGATCCCTTAATCCAATTAGAATCGCACATTGACAGGACTCTGTTGAGAGCTTTGGCCATACGGTAAGAGATTTCGGAAAGCGGAGAACATCGAGGGCGAGCAGAGGAAGAGTTAAGGAAGGTTTCACTGAAAAGCGTTATAAGAGGTCGAAATAACAAAGACGCGCTAGTTGACAATAGCAGTTGCCAAATTCGGATGTATATAAAGCTTTCGTATCAGGCCATCCTTTGTAGTTTAAGGTCGTTGCGGACCCTTGAACAGGTGAGAAGGGACGCTAGTACTAGATCGGACATCACTTTCTGCCAATTGTACTATTGCAATTCAAATTCAAGTAGACAATAAGCATCAAAAAACAATTGCATTGAGAAAACTAGATAATAACTGCGTTTAACGTATGCGGACGTCTAATCTCAACCGGGTTATGTGAAAATTCTAATCTAATCGATTGGAGCAGTAAAGTAGATTGTTTTCGCTCCTCTGGTGTCTCCTTCACATATTCAAGATCTCCCGGATGAAAGTCAAGAAATTCAGGCACAGAATTTTCCTGCAAACTCGAGCGCTTTACCGTCTGCACCACGAGCCAATGTTTGTCCTCCGTCTTCTCCATATCGTAGAAGTGGTGGATTTGGCGCACCAACTTCCCGATGTGCTCAGTATGATTCCTAGCGACGACCATGAGGGCTTTTTCCCTCGCGGGGTTTGGCCGTTCGTGAAAAGACCTGATAAGCTTGTAAGGTACCTCTACGACTTTGGTAGGCGACCGGCGACAAACGACTTTGGTCTCATTGGCACCAGAGATCGTTTCTACCACTATGCCATCTTTTTTCTTCGACGTTTCAAGTTCCCCACTACTGATATCAACTTTGATTGGAATCCCGACCAACTTTGGATGCAGGATCCAATGATCAGAAGGAGGAGGGGGAGGAGGAAGGGGAGGTGCCAGCGTAGGGATAGAGTGAGCAGGCGTTCGAAACCCATCGGATGGAATAGGTGATGAGCGCCCTGGGGTGGGACAATTAGGAGACCATAATCCACAGAAAATAGTCTCTCGCTCGAAGTAGTTGGGCAAGGGCGTTTTCGAGCCTTCATCTGCGTCCTCTGCAACGATAACAGACCGAGACGACGTATCGAGCTTGTGCTGATAAGCAGGATCAGGCCAGTAGAACGACTGCTTGACGGATGGCATGAGAACTTCGCATAAGCGATGCTTGGTACTGTTACAAAAGCTTGTAAATTCAAAGAACGACTAGGAGGAAAAGTCACACGCACTTGTGAAATCTAAGGTCATCGTAGTCCAGTTCCACCAGTATGGTAGAAGTGTCAACAGTATAAACATGGCGCTCTATTGTAAGTTTGAGACCGCTTGACTTGCTTTTGCTTTTGAAGGCTGAGTTGACTTTGTAGCGATTGACATCCTTGACAATGCCAGTCTGACCTTTGTAGTGTCCCTTGACAATGTCGACAAGTAGACCCAGCCAAGGAACAGACCCAGTTCGCATTGATTCGATCGAAGGGCTGATACGGAATTCCTTGAGCTGGTTCCCCTCGAGTGGACGAAATTCGTGCAGCGGAGTACCAGTGCTATTGATTGAGGTTAGCTTGCCCTATTTTAAAGCAAGATCTCTTTTCACTTACATTTGTTCATGGACAGCAAAATAATCAATTTCGATCGAGCAGTTGTAGGCTACGACCCATAAAAAAAGACGCAAGGTGCCGCGAAAGTCTATCCATGCATTTTTAACGTCTGCAAAATGGCCTGCAAAGCGACCTGACAGTATCGTAACCCGGATCTCTTTCCATGGAGCCTCAACGTCAAATTGTTGTTGGTGGCGCTTAAGAGGTTGGTGATCCAGTAGCAACTTGCCAGATCTGGAAAAAAGATGAGCTGGAAAGGGTTGGGGGAAGGGGGACTCACAAAAGCTCCCTAACCGCGTGGTAACCAACAGTGCATTCAGGACCATTGTTGAGACGGACCATTATAGCTAGGGATCTTGCGGAGGTCACCTCAACGTCTTTCACAACTCCAGCTGAGCCTGTAAATGGCCCCGATAGCAATCTCACTGGAACGCCTAACCAAGGAATCTCCGTCCCTAGAAAATCTGGAGTTGAAAGCTTCACGGAGTTGGCATGTAGGCGGACATCCTAAAGACGGGGTCAGATACTGATTGACGAATTGGATTAAATGGACATACCAAACTATTTGTGTTAAAACAGATTCCTAAAAGTCCGTGGGTCTTGGCAACCACAAAACCTTTTCTTCCAGAGTGAACTCCGGCCACAACCTCTACGTATTGACCCAAGATCACGTCTTTCAAGAGAGACGTAACGTCGACCATTATAGTGCCTTCGTTCTCGAAGGCGACCAGAACTTGAGGCGAAGGCGAATTGACGGGGTCGAAGGCGGAAATCACTGATCCATATTGCCCGGTCAGGATAGAAAACACTGGTTCCCCAGTTTCGAACCGCCAAAGGGAGGAAGTGGGCCTCGACTCCATCTCTATGTCTGCGCCCTGCCTTTTAGCTTCCAGGAATAGGCTGCCAACTGAACTGGGAACTTTGCGAGCAGGGACGAGAGAACGTTCGTTGTACGACTTGAGTTGAAGGCCATACTCGAAGCGCCAAGATTTGTACGAGAACACATGCCGCCTTTCATGTGCTACAAGTTCTTCCTGGACACATTCGGTAGGGTTGAATAATCGAGCAGATGGGCGATGACGGTGTTTGCGCTTAGAGGGAGCGGCAGATGTAATGACCTCGTCGATATGGTCCAGACGAGGTACCACCATCACCTGAACGCCTGTTGTCGAGTCTGGTTCGCAAAGGTCGGCAATCACAAGACCAACATCACCCCGATACAAACCTCGTTTGATTGACACCCACTGGCCAGGAGCAAAGACTTGTTTAGGATCAGTTCCGAAGACCAAACAGCGCTTCAGATCGACTTCGGCAACGATTCCCAACGAGCGCAGTCTGAGGTCGGAGAATTCACGAAGAACTTCACGGAGGGAACTGATGTTTGATTTGGTGAAGTTTGCCTCCAAATAGATGTAGCCGACATCGCGAGGGTTGAAGAACGCGGAGCGTAGCTCATTCGACAAGGTTTCATGCCTCATCATCAGCTCGTAGATGATAAAATATTCCTTTCCGGGCTAGAAAAAAAACAATTAGACCCAACTGGCATAGCTTATTGTGAAAAGATGTACGGTGCATTTCACCCGCCAGAGCAGCCAATTGCTTTCCCTTAGCAAAAGCTGCCCAAGGGGAGCTCTGGCTCTATCTTCCTCATTCCTACCCTCCTTGTCTCCATCATCCGCGTGGATATGACGACGGTCCGCACCATGTTGAGCGTATCGAGCTTCAATCTGTTCGACTAGAAGATCTAGGCGTTCGCTTTTATCAGGAATACAAGCATTTGATGTAGAAGATGAAGCTTCGAGAGTGTCCTCGGCGCGGTTGATAAATTTTTCTAGTTAAAATGAGAGTTAGTTGACACATTATACGATAGACAAAATTGAAGCACACCGTTTCCTTGACGAGCCTCGCTCTCATCGTCTGTACCATCCTCGTCGCTGCTGTCAATTTGGGCTTCTAGATCAATGAACTGTCCGCCGCCATGAGTTCGTTTGTTGCCATTCACCAGGTATCGATTATACCTGGTTCTTCTTCATCGTAACTTTGGGTAAAAACGTCAAATTTCTGGCTTTTCATGGGTAGACTTAATTTGACCTTTAATTTAATGCATAACTACGATAATCTATAACTACTATTTCTTGGAGGTGGGAGTTGGGGACAAAGCGTTGAAAAGTTGTTCACGTGCCAAACGCTTGCGTCTTGCCGATTGCACAAGAAAGATACCGACATACACAGGTAAGTTACTCAAAATGAATATTCTTCTACCAGGCTCGTTAATACTTTTTGGCAATAGCTCAGCACCGGAATCTTCTATCAATGGCGTTACGAACGGTACACCAAAAATCGAATCGGACTTACCAGGATGTTCTCGAATACCAACACGAATGAAAGGACTATCAACAACAACCAGTGTCCTCCCTCCCTCCTTGCTGTATCCCTGCCGACAGGTGCTGCGACGACTTTCTGCCATACCTGTATATCAGTGTTGGCTATATTTTCACCCGATCGCCCCGCAATTATCAGAGGAATCCCGTTCAGTTCGACAGTCTAAACTATCTCAGCACGTTTCATGGAATGCAAGACCAAACATACCGAAATCGATTGCACCTGTCAAGAAGCGTACAAAGGACTTAGATTTATTTTCACTTTATCACATGACCGTTCCTCTGACTCCTTACTTACAGATACTTACATCGGTACGACTTCCTTATCTCCATTGTTTCCTCTACTATTGCCTACCTCTACTCTGATTCGCTGTTATTGTTCGTGCATCCCCATGACTTCACCTTCGCTCTCACACTGTCACATACTTACTGCTTTTATTCCACTTCACTCCCGCGCTGTCAACCTTTTGCTCTCACACTATTGTCTTTACACCTTTTCTTGTTCTGACTCGTCCTGACTCGTTCTGACTCTCTTATTGTTCCAATACGTATATAAGCCCAGTACCTACCACCTGGCTCCCCATCTTGACCTCTTTGTCGTTGGGACCAGGTAAGCCTCCGCTGTACTAGATACTTCTTTATATATTAACTTTGTCGTTGGGACCAGTATCTGCTATCTCTGCTTAAGCCTCTGCTCTGCTGCCTTGCTCCGCCGTCTTGCACTTCTGATCTGTCACATCATCGCTCCGCACCCCCGCTCCGTTCCGTCAGACCTCTTTGTGACATTAGGTCAAGATCCCTATTGTTGCGCCGACCGCCTACTGCCTAGGCCGTCCCCGCACAAACCGCTGCCATCACGTCTACCCCCGAGTTTGACTGCTCCGAGTGCCTCCACGGTTTTGACTCCCGTGACCACGCCCTTGTCCATTTCCGAGAAACCGAAAATCGCTGGATTGACTGTAGCCGCCAGCCTTGCCCTAACGCCTCCACCGATCGAACCGCTCCAGAAGTACTCCGACTAGGAAACTTTCGAGTTTTTCCCATTGGAGTAGACAAACCGCCGCCATCTCAGCCTAAGCCTACCCCGGCCCCCACGAAACTGGACGATCCGCTCTTCACAGACGAACCCATTGATCTAGACGAACCCATTACTCTAGACGAACCCATTGATCTAGACGACATGCCCGCCCAACCAGGAAGTTCCTCCGCTCCCCCGCCCCTATGACAACCGAACAAATCATCCACGCCTTAGCAGAACAGGTTGCCAACCTGACTGCTGCAGTATCCGGCCGAGCGGCTGCAAAATCTAGCATGAACAAACCGGACCTTTTCAAAGGTCAAAGCAGTACGGAAGCCCGACGCTTCCTTGCGCAATTCTTAGCCTGGGCCTCAGAGCAGCCGGACTTAAAGAACAATCACGGTAAAACCATCAAGTCGGCCTTGGGTTTCCTCACAGATAAAGCAGCAGACTGGGCTACCCCCTACCTGAACGAATACAATAACGGAAGGGTACCCTTCACCGGACTTTGGCCGAACTTTGTAGCGGCATTCAAACTCCGTTTCGAATCAGTCGATCCAGAGATGGAAGCCCGGGCTGCCATGGAGACCATTCACCAAGGAAAGGGCCAGAGTGCGGCAGAGTACTCCCAGCATTTTAAGGATGTTGGAGGCAGAACCGGCTTATCCGACGCTGATCTCTTAGGACGCTTTCAAAGCAGCCTACTCCCGGAAATCCGACGCAACCTGGTCATAGTCAACATTGCCCAAGGCCGAGCCCCCACTCTGGAAGAAGCCATCCGACGTGCCATATCCATCGACGTTTTCCTCCGCGACCCCTCCATGAAGGACAGATCTTCTCAGCGTCCCTCAGCCTTCACCCACACCCCCGCTGACCCCTATGCCATGGAGATTGACGCCAATAGCACCCGCCCCAGCAATGGAAATACCCGAGAGGGTTTCATGGCCCGCATGCGCGGACGGTGCTATGGCTGTGGTTCTCAAAGTCACGAGAAGCGCAACTGCACCCACAAGGAGGCAACCTGTCACTTCTGCGCACGAAAAGGTCATCTGGAATCGGTCTGCCAGGACAAGTTCATGGGTCTGGAGCGCGGACGAGGAAAACGACAACAGCCCCGTCGCCAACAGGTCTCTGCGAATACCGGAGCCCCATTCAGCCTATTCCCAGACAAGCAAGTACAGATTGCATCATCCATGCCGACGCCTCAGGCCGCGCCCTCTCCTGTACCGCCTTCCACTGCCCATCTTGCCGCCCAGATCTCCCAGCTGCAGTCGCTGCTTGACCGTGCCAATGCTATGGCTCCGCCGTCGGATTTTCTGTGAGGGTACCCGACTCCGCCGCAGTGCGAGTACCCCCAGAACGGTTTGCTATGTACCCTACTTCCTCGTATGACTCCATCGCTACATGTAACATATCGACTACGCTGGAAATAAACCCAAGTTCCTCCCACTTCCGCATCCAAGTAAGAGTAAGGGACAAGAACAACGACATAGCAACCGCGGCCATGGTGGACTGTGGAGCCACCGCTCTTTTCATTAACAAAGCATTTGTCAAACAAAATAAAGTACGGACTTTCCCGCTGAAAAACCCCATTGACATCTATAACATCGACGGCACCAACAATCAAGCGGGACAGATCTCCCACTTTGCGCGTCTGGCACTCACAGTGGACAGCCAGGAGTGCTGGACGGACTTCCTTGTCACGGATCTAGGCACCGAAGGGATCATACTGGGTCTGCCTTGGCTTCGTAAAGTCAACCCAAAAGTTGATTGGGAGAAAGGCCGTCTCTCCATTGAACCACAAGTAGAAGCAATACGAGCCACGGAAACGGAGGTAAAACCGACAGCTGAAGAAGAACCCCCGCTTTGCCGGATCCGAGCAAACAGAGCAATCCGTCGCTCCTGGGTCAAAGGGGGTATTCTCCAGAATGCGCAAGAAGAAGTATGGTGCGCCGCAGGGTACACCTACTCACAGCAACTTGCAGAAGAGGCACACAAGGGCGACCCCATCAAAACGTTCGAAGAAATGGTACCCAAACAGTATCAGGACTTCAACAAGGTATTCTCCGAAACAGCGTCAGAACGACTACCAGCTCACAAACCTTGGGACCATGCAATTGATCTGGTACCGGGGGCACCAGAGACGATGCGCACCAAGGTTTATCCAATGTCACCTAACGAGCAGGTAGAGCTAGACCAATTCCTGAGCGAGAATCTACGCAAGGGGTATATTCGCCCGTCCAAATCACCGCTAGCCTCTCCAGTCTTCTTTGTCAAGAAGAAAGACGGCAAGTTACGTTTTGTCCAAGATTACCGCAAGCTCAATCAGTTCACGATCAAAAATCGTTACCCCCTTCCGCTAATTGCCGATATCATCAGTCGCCTCCAGGGAGCCCGGTACTTCACAGTCATGGACGTCCGCTGGGGTTATAACAACATCCGGGTAAAAGAGGGTCATGAATGGAAGGGAGCATTTGTAACAAACCGAGGCCTGTTCGAACCCCTTGTCATGTTCTTTGGACTCACAAATTCCCCAGCAACGTTTCAAGCCCTGATGGACTCAATCTTTACAGACTTGATCGCAGAAGGAAAGGTAGCGGTATACTTGGACGACATCCTCGTATTCACCAAAGATCTTGAAGAGCATCGCAAGGTGGTCCGAGAAGTCTTGGCAAGACTGCAGAAAAACGACCTGTACCTGCGCCCCGAAAAATGCAAGTTTGAACAAAGGCAAATCAAATACCTGGGACTGATAATCCGAGAAGGAGAAGTGAGAATGGACCCGGTTAAGGTATCGGCCGTTCGAGACTGGGCTACTCCCAAAAACCTGCGTGAAGTACGGGGTTTTCTGGGCTTTGCAAACTTCTACCGCAGGTTCATCCGAAAATTCGCTCAGATCGCCCGACCGCTCAATGACCTCACTAAGAAGAACACCAGATTCGACTGGGGAACACGCGAACAGGAAGCCTTCGAAACTCTACGCTCGGCCTTTGTTTCTGCTCCAATCCTAAGCCTGTGGGACCCCAACCGACCCACACGCATTGAAGTAGACGCCTCGGGATTTGCCACAGGAGGCGCCCTCATGCAGAAACAAGATGACGGTCTCTGGCATCCAGTTGCGTTCCGTTCCTCCTCCATGCTACCTGCTGAAAGAAACTACGAGATCTACGACCGAGAGATGCTAGCAATCACTGAAGCCCTGAAAGACTGGAGGAGTTTCTTGGAAGGAGCACCGGAACCATTTGAAATCGTCACCGACCACTCAAACCTCAAATTCTGGCGCACGGCACAAAACCTCAGCAGACGACAAGCACGATGGGCCCTCTGGCTCTCGAGGTTTGACTTTCATATGATCCACCAGTCCGGAAAATCAAACACCCAGGCTGACGCTCTCTCTCGTATGTCACAGCATCAGATCTCAGACGAAGACGATAACCGAGAGCAAATTGTCCTTAAACCCGAACATTTCATTCGTCCCGCTCGCACAATTCTCGTCAACCCCCTGGAAGATCTGATTCGACAGGCATCTCAGAAAGAAGCCGAGGTACTGGAGGGCCTGGAAAAGCTGAGGAAGAACGGTTTACAACGACTTGCAAACGGCTTAGCAGACTGGGAAGAAGACAAAGGGCTGATCTACCACCGCGGACGTTTGTATGTACCCCCAGACAAGGACCTCCGAACCGAAGTACTTCGACAGTGCCATGATCAACCAACCGCAGGACACCCCGGCCTTCACAATACCCTGGACTTAGTCAGCACCCACTTCTGGTGGCCAACACTACGCTCCTTCGTGGAAAAATACGTGGAAGGTTGTGAAACCTGTGCCCGAAAGAAAACACTCCGTCACCCCCATGCCATTACAGAACCCCTCGACGTCCCGAACGGCCTATGGGAGGAGGTTGGTGTCGACCTCATCACCCAACTCCCTCAGTCAAACGGATTTGACGCCATTCTTGTCTGCACCGACCTCTTTGGAAAACAGATCCATGCCATCCCTTGCACCACCAACATCACTGCTGAAGGAGTTGCCGACCTCTACTATCGCGAAATTTTCCGCCTTCACGGCCTCCCCCTCCGATTCATCTCCGATCGAGGCCCCCAGTTCTCTGCAAAACTGATGCGCACCCTACTCTCCCGTCTTGGCATCAAATCAAACATGACCTCCGGCTACCACCCACAAGCGAATGGCCAGACGGAACGTGCAAATCAGGAAGTCGAAAAATATCTCCGCCTCTACGTAGACCGACGACAGGACGATTGGGCCGAACACCTCCCGATGGCGGAATTTGTCATTAACTCTCGTACCCACTCCGCAATCGGCATCTCCCCCTTTGAGCCCACCTACGGCTACCAACCTCTGTTCAACATCCCTGTCGGTCGCCGTAGTGGCATTCCCGGGGTGGACGACCATATCCAGATACTGCGGGAAGCACGTCAGGACGCCGGAGCAGCTCTCCACTTAGGAAAGCGGAAGCAGAAGGAACAGTTCGAGAGGGGAAAACGAAAAGCCCACCAGCTCAAGGTCGGAGGACGAGTATGGCTCAGCGCAGAAGACATCAACCTCCAGCTATCCAGCAAGAAATTAGGCGACCGACAACTCGGCCCCTTTGAAATCCTGGAAAAACTGGGCCCCCTCGATTACCGACTCGATCTACCCCTGTCACTAGATCGCCTCCACAATGTATTCCATGTCGACAAACTCTATCCCTGGAAAGGCAACGAGGTAAACGGCGAAATACCAGCACCTCCGGAACCAATCTCCCTTGAAGAAGAAGATGAACCAGAGTACGAGGTCAAAAACATCCTGGATAGCCGTATTCGGTGGAAAAGGCTTGAGTACCTTGTGAAATGGAAGGGGTACGACGCAGGTAACAACTCATGGGAACCGGCAGCAAACCTAGAACACGCACCAAAGATGGTCCGGAACTTCCACAAGAAGCACCCGAAGGCGCCGCGGCTATAATCATCGAGGACGATGGTGCATAAGGAGGGGGGTAATGTCAAGAAGCGTACAAAGGACTTAGATTTATTTTCACTTTATCACATGACCGTTCCTCTGACTCCTTACTTACAGATACTTACATCGGTACGACTTCCTTATCTCCATTGTTTCCTCTACTATTGCCTACCTCTACTCTGATTCGCTGTTATTGTTCGTGCATCCCCATGACTTCACCTTCGCTCTCACACTGTCACATACTTACTGCTTTTATTCCACTTCACTCCCGCGCTGTCAACCTTTTGCTCTCACACTATTGTCTTTACACCTTTTCTTGTTCTGACTCGTCCTGACTCGTTCTGACTCTCTTATTGTTCCAATACGTATATAAGCCCAGTACCTACCACCTGGCTCCCCATCTTGACCTCTTTGTCGTTGGGACCAGGTAAGCCTCCGCTGTACTAGATACTTCTTTATATATTAACTTTGTCGTTGGGACCAGTATCTGCTATCTCTGCTTAAGCCTCTGCTCTGCTGCCTTGCTCCGCCGTCTTGCACTTCTGATCTGTCACATCATCGCTCCGCACCCCCGCTCCGTTCCGTCAGACCTCTTTGTGACAGCACCCAATCTCTTACTCCGATATAAATCTTATCAATGATCTCTCCTGTTCGACGGTCGAACGCGTATATGTTGCCATGATCAGACCCGATGACAATGGTGCTAGTGCCATCCTGGAAGCCCACGTTACGGGACCTACGCTCCCGATGAGGGACTTCAAAAGTTTTCACTCGTTCTGTACCTGCAAGTTTCATCAAGGCTACACCCTGACAAACGTCGTCAAGGATGATAGTGTCGTCTTTCGTGTTTAAGACGGCGTGTCCTCTGTACTACTGGTAAGTTTGTCATGATCCCTCACAGTAATTCTATACTCACATAACCATTCCTGTTGTCTTCGATCTTATTATCTTTCCCTCGTTGTTGAGGATGTATCTGTTCGATGTCAGCTTCATTCGTGAACATTTTGTTTTGATTTAGTTGATACTCGCATTACTCCATCCTCTCTTCCAAACGACCAGAGTTCAGGACCATGAACGCCGACCTGTCCGAAGGCAACAGCTTGAGGCCAATGCTTTACAATTGTGACCGATTTGATCACTCTTGGAATCATCCCCACGTCTATGAGGAATCGGTGAACAGCTTCGGCTCGATGTACAATGGCTAGTTGTCCCGAGTTAACGTCGTACGCCATCGCTGACACCTCTGTTGCACTCTCGCCGCTGGCAAGGCGATCGCAGTAAATTTCAGTAAACTGGTGTGTTTCGTCAATGGCTATATCATAGTTCATGTCTCGCTGACTTGCCTCCTCTCCGTCCTTTTTCCTCTTCCAGATACAGAGAAATCCGTGCTCTGTACCATAGGCAAGGCCTTCCTCTTCATTGTCCGGTCTTGTGAGCCATACCATAGCAGTTGTGGTGCCTCGATCCGAGGCACCGGTAGGGCCAGGTATCATTTTTTCGGTAGGTAAGTGCCATATCTTGGTTCCGGCTTCACCTGTAAAACTTGGTGAGTATTGATGGCCAACATCTATAGAGAATGCGTCGGGTTACCGCCGGATGCTACAAAAGTGCCTAAGGGATGAGCAGCGATGCAAGCAACGGCGCCGTGTTGCCCCTTCAGTATCCCACGCAAGGTGTATCTGTGATGTTCACTGGAGACGGGGACTGAATCACTTCGGAAAAACTTCATGGTTCTAGGTGAGGATATCTTTCTTTCGCATTCCTTTTATGACTGATATCCCGAAGCACTCTTTTTGTCTTTTTGGATCCCCGTCCTTGTTGTTCCCCGATAGCGTGGTACCGCTGTCACGCCACAACGGTGCTCGTTATTCTGCTCCTGGGCATTAGCTTGTCCTTATTGTATTTCTAGGGCTCCAAGCCTAACAGAGTTTTGATAACACGGAGGTATGTCCATATAAGGCATGTATTGTATCGTTCAGGTGACTAACAATCCGAGCAGGAATTGTATATCTTCTATCTCATCTTTCGCTGCACATCCCCCCATATCATGACTCCGTCCCCTGCCACTCAGTCCGTACCCAAGTCCACCTTCACCACCTCGAGAATCGCTGCGCGACCTCGAGTAATCCCTCTTTACACCACCTCACTCCCTTGCCGGGTCAAGCGTCCTCTCTTTATTCACGACAATCTGCCCTCGAAACCCTTTGTCCGTGCTAGACTAGAAAGTCTACCTCCTATCAGTATATCCTCCTTGAGCACATTCCCGGGGCCGGATTCGCCTCTGTCTGACCTTAGCGATGAACTCAATGAAGCAGAAACAGAGACTACCGTCACCGGAGAACCTGTTTCCTCCCAGCCGCGTCTGATCTTCATTCCCAGACCGCTCGGTGTCACTGTCACAAATGCTTCATGGACTGAAGCTGCCAAATCAACCTACCGTGTAAGCTCAATATTTCACAAGACTGTATATGCATTCTCATAATCCTTCCCAGACAATTGCTCGACAGGCAGTAGACCAGTGTTTTGACGTCGAGAAACCATTCCGCGATCAGGTTGCCAGTAACCTCGCTAAAGCTAGAGACTACGTAAGTTTCTCCAATACTTGACTTTAATACTCTGATTCTGACCTCGACTTAGGTCGAGGCGGCGATTCCGCACTTCAAAGCACACCAAGCCCGCTGGGGCACAGACCTTCTCCTCAAGGAACAACTGAAAAACAAGAAGGACTCACTAACAAAAAGGGGGAAGAAAGAAAAGGACAAGAAAGGGGAGGAGCAGAATACTGACAGGTCAAAGTCTGGAGCGAAAAAAAATCAATCTCAGTAGGGTCATACATACTACTGTAGAACTGCAAATAAGCATTCTTACATCGAGAGATTCAACCAGAGTAGAAAATTAACTGGTCGACAAAAAAGTCGGTTTGTCACTATACATACTCCCGCCATGCCGCGTGCACGCGTGCAAATCCCGTAGAGATTCTCTATTCGATGACGCGAACGCTCACTTGTCTTATTGAAAAATAGTTTCTTATTGTCATTTTGTGCAGGCTCGATCGAAATTCCAGATAAAAGCAAGACCTCCGTGGTTCAGCCATCAAGCACTATCTCAAAAACTCCCATTCTCACCTCAATCGCAGCTGGGCTGCGTAACACTCCTTTGACAAATACACTCCTTTGACGAATACACCATGCCAAGAACCCGCAAGGCCATTACCAACGTAAGTAATTGTTCAATACAATAGTGTTTTGAGCTCACCTCAACATAGACGTCGGCGACGTTCAACATCAACGCCTTTAGGATCTGTACACTAAACGCCCTGCGCCGCATCTCCGTCCCCACTATGTCGTCATCCCCGCCCCAATTTCATCGCGCGGAACGTTTGCCCATGGTCGAGCACGGTTTCGAGGCATGGGCTCACATCCAACCGTGGATCCATGACATCGACGTTATCTATCGTCGGACTCGCTACCGAGTTTTTTTTCAACGGCATAAACGAATCTCGACTAACCTTGTACTCGGTATCCAAGGGGAGCTCCTCATCATGCGTGTGGGTATCAAGAATAACAAGAACGTTGTGAATACTCGTGTAGGAGATAAGAGACGAATTCAGAACCTCGCCAAACGGTAAGCGGAGCATTTTCCCTCAATATTGTCGCTGAATCTCTTACAAGTGTGGCGCCTTACATAGCAAAATTCCAAGTGCAGCGGCGAGGCCTTAGGCCAATAATTCAGCTGTAAAGGATATTACCTGCTTCTTTAATTTAGTAAATATGTTATGTCGACCGTGTCCGATCGCGTCGAATGTCTCAACTGTATAAATCAGATGGCCTTGATAGGATTAGACTTGCCGCTTGATAGGTGTTACGTCTTCCGAAAGACAATAACACGATACAAATCCACAATCACTGGAACAAAGGAACATTTATTAGCGGGTGAGTATTCTCTTCGAATTATTAGCCGAACCAAGTGCATTCATTGTCTATTGTAGCTTAGTGCATATCAATTTGCGATTTGGGGCATTTGACAATTAGCTATGAATTCTCTTCGGATTAGCTCGAATCGGAACAAGTACTTACTCCATTTGGCTGTACTTAAGCCAGTCTCGCAAAGGATTTAAGGATACTGCTTTTGTGTCCTCAGCTATTCATCCTCAAGGCCTGGTGCCCCATCTTATACTCGTATCACTCTCACTTGTTTTCAGAACACGCTCGCTCACAATGAACACTTTTTTCAACAGCCTCTTGCGCCCCGAATCATCTTCACCAGTTACAACGACCACATATACACCCTATGAGCGTTCGCGTAAACGACCTGAGGAGGTTGATGATGACGACGATGCTCCTAGAACCGAGCCTACTCCCAAATCATACGATATAACCGACAAGCGCCGAGCAGTGGCAGGACCCAGCCGGGAAGAGTTTGATAAAGTACGTTGATACCGTCGTGCTGTAATGGGCCAGTCTTGACTCATAGCTGAATGTAATTCAGCATATAGAGGAGAAACAGGCGGCACTAGCAATGAATCGGACTCTGCAGATCGAGATAGAAAAGCTCAAACGCCTCAATCACAATGCTATGAACGAGATTCAACGAAGGGCCAACTACTACGAGCAGCAAGAGCAGCAACGACAAGCCAATGCTCAGGCAAGTCACATAATCATCCCTCGTAGCTTTATTCATTAATTGAATCTTTTCCAGAATGCGCAGGCACAGGCTGACGCCGACCTAGCTCGAGTGAGTCATCTCTATTCATCACAGGCTTAAGCCCGTACCCAATCTTCTCCAGCTGGCTCAATTACAAGTTGAGAATGAACGAGCTCAGGTGAGTTCCATTCTGAATTGACTAAAGCTTAAGTTACTCAGCCCTTTCCAGCAGGCTCAAGAACAAGCTAATGCTGAACAACTTCGGGTGAGTACACATCATCATAATTTTGGGTCTATACTCAATTCTTTCCAGCTAGCTCAAGAGCAAGCTCGCGCCGAGCAAGCCCGGGTGGGTCCATTCTAATTCTTCTAGTCTTCAAACCCATCCTCAACTCTTTCTAGCTAGCTCAAGAGCAAGCCAGCGCTGAGCAAGCTTCAGTGAGTATTTTTATAGCTGAAACAGATTTGATACTTATGCTCATCATAATTCAGAATGCTGAAGCGGAAATGGTACACATCTCTAACACAATATGTCGCTGCTATCGGTCTGATGGAAAGTTACAGCTTAGGCTTCAGAAAGAAGCCGCAGATCAGAGAGCTTGGTTCGAACAACAGCTGGATGAAATGGTACGTTGTTGAAAATACAGTGTCGAACTAGTCTGAATCAGGTTCCAGAAGCGCCAGCGCGACCTGTCCCTGAAAGAGAAAGAGGAGCGAGACGCCGAAATCTTCAATTTGCGCAATAGACAACAATCCTCTGGGCCAAATCCTTCCCAGGGAGCCTCCTCGAGCTCCTCTCCTGCGGGAACCTCATCTTCTGCTCAGGAAACCACTTCCTCACAAGCTCCGGGGAATAGCTCTGCTCGGAGTACTGATTTTGCCAACCTCATCAAAGAATCGGTAGATGCTGCAATCGCTGCTGCATTTGCGAACTATAGTCCGCCACCTCCCCCTGCAGCTACACCTCGTAGCCGCCAGCGAGGAAATCAGCTTCCGAAGCCGGGCAGTTTGGCTCACAGGCGCGAAATTAAAAAATCTGCTCTGGATCAACTCTCAAAAGATGATGAAAAACGGTGGAGGGTATGTGACGCCTTTGCTCTGTAATTTTAGTTCCCAGCAATATTGACATGTTCACCTATAGGACTATCTGCGAAGATGCTTCCGCGACATGACTAACCAAACCCATGTTACAGACTTTCGCTCATATTCCCCGATTGAGGAGGTCATTGCTCAGGCTTTTGAAAAGGGCGAGGGTCCGGGTCCTGAAATGAGTTATTGCCTCTATTTTGGCAAGAACTATCAGCACTCCCGGTGGAATAAAGCTATCATAGTCAACATGTTGGCATTTGCTGCTGATCGGAAGGAGCAGTATAGGATTCGAGGCGATCTCAACGAAGATGCTTTGAAAGCAATCTTTCATGACTTTATCAAAGAAGCCCAGACCTCATGGGCTTGCGCCAACCCTCGTTTAGGAGACCATGATAGCGTTGAAACCCCTCAGGAGGCAAGAACGCGAGCCAAACAGACTGTTGAGCTTCACAAGGAAACTTCTCGGATAAATCAATGCAAACGCGCGGTAATATCATTCCTACTTATCCATTCAATATAATTCACTAATTTACCGTACCTCTCTAGAAATTTGCTCTCCGGAAGACAAGCGTGAATCTACTGCAGCGTGCGCTACCACTCACAGCAAGCCAGTTCGATCGTTCCAAGCTGGACCAAACGCAAAATGTTCTTATGACTCTTGGGCACGATGGGATGTCCTCGGAGGAGTCGGATGGAGAGGGTGGCCTCGTTATCACAGTACCCCACTATCGACGGCGAATAGTTTCTCAGATGATGAATGATCTTGACAGGGATGGTAAAGGGCTCCTGGACGCTCAAAATTATCAGTTGCGGAACGGTAGGAGGCCGCAGCCAAAGTTTGTTCGCCGAAGGGCTGAGAAGAGAAGCGAGCGAAAGGTCAAGAAGGGGCTTCCCATTTCTCTTTATCATCGTAGCTACCTTGCACGGCTAGCTGATCCTGTCAGGGAGAAACTTGAAATTCCGGAGATGGATCTACCTTACTTTGATCAGTGGGCTTTGGCAATTCAGGAAAACTCTGACTCGGAAGATGATAATATGGCGACTCAGGGTTGAGTCTCTGGTGAGCCTCTTTTTGGTAGCTTATCACATTTTACTCACTCTAGTTTCAGCAGACGTCTTGTAGCTATCAGGGATACCTAAATGTAGTGGTCCTACTGGTACATGTATGAAAGTCTGTTTGTTGTTCAAAGTATTCGTCCCGACGCTAAACGCAGCTGCGTCGCTGCTTCGACGCAGCTGCATTCTTTCAATTCACCGGAAAGTTCAAGTTTCATCAAAGTTTCTATTGCTCACAAAAGGTTAAATGAGATGTAATATATCTATCCGTGTTTTTATTCGTCTGAGACTCTCCATTTCGGTCGTTTTTTTTGCCCATAGAGTAGATCAAATTTTGAACGTTGGAAAATGCCATGTAAAACATTATGATTCCGCTTTCCTTTCCGCTAACTGAATAGTTATACCTATAACCTATCTTTTATTCCACTTGAAACCCGGCTGGAAACCATAGCTTTCAGATGTATTTTCAGTTGTATAGGAACAGTCAATTTTATTAGTTCTTTCAGACGTTGTGATATCTAAGTATAAACCTAAAGTTTTCGAGTGGAAACCCGCTCGACGGAATTTTTTCTAAATCCCGTGTGTTTACGTCAATGATTCCCAAGGACACGGCAGCCCGAAAGGCAGCTAAAGCAGCTGCTACCGCTGCTCAAACCACCATTGACGATCACGCTGTGCCTCTACCACCTAAGGAATACAACGCACCTTACTCGCATGAGCTGTTTGAGCAGGCGGCATTGGAATGGCTTATTGAGACCGATCAGGTATGGCAATTTTATCCACTAAATTGTAGTTCAATTTTATAATTGTATCCATCAGCCTATCGCTGCCCTAGAGCATCCAAAATTCAAGCACATGATCAGTATTGCTGCACGCACAACGGCCGGTGTCAAGATTCCACACCGATATGCAACTCGAAAGGCTATTATTCGCCTATTCAAGAAGAACCTTTATGAATTACGTGTACGATTTGCGGTGAGTAGTGATTATATTTGATTCTATCTAAATCTGAAGAGCATCCTTGGTCCGATATAGTCACGGGAAAGATATCTGTTACTTGTGACGCCTGGCAAGCGTCAAATGGTGACGCATACTTTGCAGTTACCGGACATTGGATCGAAGAAGCATCTTCGGGTAGTTGGATGCTCAAGAGTGCTCTACTTGGGTTTACTCAGATGAATACGGCTCATAGTGGGTTACTCCTTGCCCGAGCGCTGTTCAAGATTTTACGACGCTATGACATTATTGACCGTGTAATTTTTTTCCATCACATGAGTATATTTGGCTGATCCTTCCTCAGATTGGTTGGGTCACCTGCGACAATGCGTCAAACAATGATACAATGCTTGACCACCTGGCACGCTTCATCAATGCAGATAAGTCACGAGCTGGAATGAAGGAATGGTCTTCCGAGGACTATCACATTCGGTAGGCCGTAACTACAAATGACTTTAATACATTGCCGGGTACTGACCAACAACATTCAGGTGTCTTGCTCATATTATCAATCTTGCAACTCAAGCCATCTTAAGGACGCAGAGCAAATCCAAACATTACGATCCTACAGCACCAGATGATCATGAACCTGATGTGGAAGCATGTATACGTGATGAGATTGGACTTGTACGTTCAATTGTGGTCAAGGTAATATTTTTCTTCCCTACTATTAATGACAGTTATGGATTGACGAGTTTTGAACTGTCTTTCCAGGCCCGTTCATCAGCTAAACGCGCCCAACTATTCAAAGACATTCAACGTCGAGACATGGAAGTTGCCGGTGAGGCCGTACATCAGCTGTTGCTTGATATGGCGGTTCGGTGGTCTTCAACCTATGTAATGTTACATCGTGTGCAAGAGCTTAAAGCGGTACTTTTACTTTTACTGTGTTACAAGGTATTACAATACTGACCAAAATTCTTTCAGTTTATACCAACATTTATATACAAAATAGGAATGGCCGAAAAGGATATTCATAAACGGCGAGCTATTGACAAATTAAATCTATCTGACGAAGAATGGGAGCGAGTTGATGCCATGCTGGGAATTCTTGCCGTATGTACACTGTACACATGTTCCACTATTTTGTTACCAGTGCTAACCTTTCCTAGCATGCGGATCATGCCCAGCAGGCTTTTTCTTCCGAAAATGAGCCATGTTTACACATAGGTCTTCCCGCTCTTGAAGCACTTCACCATGCTTGGTCAAAGCAGCTTTTAAAGGAGAAGTACTCTCTGTTCACTGATGCGCTAAACGCAGGAATATCAAAAATTTCCGAATATTATGACCGGACTGGGAACTCGTCGGCATATGTCATATCCATGGGTACGTTGCATATATTTTTTCTATCCAATTTTTCACACATTTGGACAGTGCTACACCCGGAGCAGAAAACAACTCACTTTGAAAAAGCATTGGGACGCACCGCTTCGACGTAAAGTAAGAACCCTAGCTGAAGAGCTTGTACGTCTATTTTACATTTTGTTACGAGATTATTAAGTTTAATATACACACCATACTAGTTCAAAGAGCGCTATACTCAAATGTATGGCTCCACCACAGCATTTCCACATGCTTCAAAATCACGGTCGTCTCAACCTCTTGGGAAGAAGTCCTCACTCCTACGGGAGTTGTCGGACGATGAAGACCAGAGTCTTTCCCACAGACCACAGACCCAGGCCCCATGGCTCGATGAGTTTTCCAGGTATTATGACACTCAAGACACTGTCTCAGATGGCATGTCAATTGTTCAGTGGTGGGGCGTATGTTATTATTTTATTATATTATATTTTAATTTCGTCTGCTAATTTCATTCTACTAGTTGAATGCTCAGCGTCTCCCTGTATGGGCAGCACTTGCACGAGACTTCCTAGCTATCATGGCTTCATCAGTTTCAAGTGAGAGAGCATTTTCGGCAGCAGGTATAACAATTAGCAAGCGGCGGAACCGTCTGAAGGGCGATATTGTTGAAGCCCTTCAGTTTTTAAAAAGTCTTCTACGTAAGGATCTGTTATTCCGGGAGTCGATTTCGGCCATAGAGGAGTTCAAGCTCGAAGTTGAGGATTCAGAAGAAGGGTGTGCTGCCGATGCGGACAGGTCAGTACTATTGGAGAACGACCCACTCTGGGTTCCATTAGATGATGGAAGCGAAGAATGGGAGGATGTGTGTAGCATATAGTGTGTATTATGGAGGTACATATCAATGTATATACACGAACGACCTTTATTCTGAAGGATCGTGCATCCTGCAGAATAAGTCACATGATTCCCTGTCACATGGCAACTGGGCTCGGGCGACTACATCAGCCATTATACTGAGCCGGGGCTTGAGCCTGAGCCTGGCCTGAGCTGGGCCCTGGCCGTCTAGTAGGGCCCGGCTCAAGATTTCGGTAGGCCCTGGCCGGGGCTATCTGAGCCGTGGCCGGGGTTTTTGAGCCGGGCCGGAGCCGTCACATCACTAATTATTGTCCAATCTATTTCATTTTGTATATAAATATTCAGTCTAATGACCGCATACCTCAGAACTTTGTCTATGTTCTGAGGGTACGTGCTTTTCTATTATTCCTTCTTCCCTTTTACTTATCCTACTACAGTTGTGTACTTACATAGGATCTAGGTAATGAGAACTTTGTCTGAGGCACGGAGCAGCAGAGCAGAAATACGAGATGGCAGAGCAAAGATGCAAGACAACGGAGTGGAGGCTTAAGCAGAAACGGCAGATACTGGTCCCAACAACAAAGAGATCAAGATGGGGGACCAGGTGGTGGTTACTGGGCTTATATACGTGTCGGAACAATAAGGAAGGCAAGAACAAGGAAAAGGTGTAACAACAATAATGTGAGGGCAAAGGGTTGACAGCGCGGGAGTGAAGTGGGATAAAAGCGGTAAGTATGTGATAGTGTGAGAGCAAAGGTAAGGTCATGGAGACATATGAACAATAACAGCAGATTGGAGTGGAGGTGGACAATGGGAAAGGAAACAATAGAAATAAAGGAGTTGTACCAATGTAAAGTAATGTCCAAGGTCTGTAGATGAGTAATAAATGAGTCAGAGGAACGGTCATGTGAGAAAGTGAAAATAAGTCTAAGTCCTTTGTACACCTCTTGACAGTTTGCCATCTTGTTCACTACAAAGATCCCTGTCATATCAACCTTCCAAAAATTCATATTATCTGATGTAGCTGACAATCATCAATGGGGGCTGGATACAAGGACAAAGTTCCACATCAAGCTGGAGCAGATCTTCAACTAGTTGGTCCTGCATTAGCAAAACAGGGTGTTGCTGTACAGCAAAATGCTAGCCAACTGAATAGTTTTCTTAGCCGATTGAATAGAAACTCAATGGGTAAAATACCGGTTTGCTGATGCTATAATCCGCTTTGACTTAGTATACAACTTTGGACTCTCTTAGCATTGGACATTTACTCTTCCAATACTTAACTCATTCCTCACATATTTAAATACAGATTCACCATACTTCACCAGAATCTGTAAGTGGCTCATAGAAGTATCAAGCTCACCTCAATAATAAGTTCTCTATCTTTTTCTTCTCTAACCTAGATCACAATAAGTTCAAAGGTTACTCAGAAGAATGAAAGGAGAGAAGGAGATGATGATGTTGAAACAGTGAAATATCTCTGGAAACTAGGCAACAGAGGCATAAAACTAGTAGTATTCAGATAAATAATAAACTCCATTTTGCTCCTCTGGTGTCATAAAACTTGAATTACTTTACTTCCATGCTTGCCCTCTTGAGGTTCTGTCACAAAAAGTGACATGTGCCTTGCCTTACTGAGTATAGCAGTTAGAGAGTGCACAAAGTGGGATATATAGATCCAACAATGCTGAACAGATTCAGCATTGCCAGCCTTTTGGCATAATGGTTTACAGAATGGTTGGGATCAGTTCTGTTACAGGTTTAACCCAAACCTCCAAAACCTCCCAAGTGTAATTTTAAAAAACAGAGTCTTCCAAATATTCACTCAGAGTCCCAGCATTGTAAGCATAATAAATTTGTTTCTGCGGCTCTTCTTGTTAAATATCTATAGCATCCAAGTAAGTACACTGTAAAACTTTAGAAGATTTTGTTATACCTATAGCATCTAAGTAAATAGTACTAAGACTATAGGTAAGGTTGTTGGAGATGGTTGCAATGGGCAGTGAAGTATTTGGTTGATTATATTGTGAGAATAAGAGATAAAGATTATAATAATATTGCATGTACAAGCCTTATATACCTAAGTACATGTATCTAGAAGGTTCTACTATGTACTATGAGATGTAAGTAGAGGAATAGCAGCGAAGATAATAGAAAGTAATAGAAAGTTCTAGTTTATGCACTTGCTTACTGAGCGAATCTACAACAGATTATTGTCTTTTTGTATCGTCTTTTCAGTACTGTCTTTTCATCAGTATGTAGTCTAATTGATATATAAGGTAGTGTATGTAGAACCTGTACCGTACCCGTTTATCCCTCCTACTGCTGCTTGTGAAGGCAATTGGACCTCTTTATCCTTCAGCTCCTATTGTTTATTCCGACAAAGGTCAGTAAGAAAATATACTTAAAGGAGAATGTATATGCACATACCCTCAGAGCGTGATAGAAGTCTCTGAGGGTTGTGTTGAGATGATATCATCAGACGCTTACGCATACCAACATGTCATTAGATCAATAGAACTATCTTTAGTACTTACACTGATCAGATCATACATGTGCATATTGACATACCGGGCGGTCTAGACCTGCACTATGAACACTTACATGCTGTACTCAGCAGTGTACTTATGACCTAGGGTTCATTATGTATCTTTAGGGTACATTATGTTGTTATAGGGTTAAGTAGCTTTAGTATAAATACTGTAGCTCTTCTTGTATGACAGACAATTCTCATAGTTCTAAGGCTAACACTACTTGAATACTCGCTCCCATCAGCAAAACCTGGGTTTTTGCCCCAGCAGCCCATTCAGTCCCCTCCAGCTTGGCTAGCAGGTCCAATTCAGTCCTATTCAATTCGCCATAGCGACCCAGCAACTGAATAGTGCTGGCCAGCGCTGTCCAGAGGCGACTTTTCTGGAAGTGCTGGAAGTGCTGGAAGCTCTGGACAGCGCTGGACAGCAACACCTTGTTTTGCTGATGCGCTCCACCTCTAAAAACTCTCATCTACCACTCTGTGAGTACAAGCTCAACTGCTCTCTTACTGCATCAGTAAAACCTGGATTTTGGGCATTCAGTTCTCCATTCAGTCCGCAAGCGAGTCCATTCAATCGGCAAAAAAATTAATTCATCGGCTAGCACTTTGCTGGACAGTGCTGGACAGAGCCAACCTGTTTTACTGATGTGAAAGCTGTTTCAACAGGTTGTCTTGTAAATAACAAAGTTTATGATAAAAGATAAATAGAAAAGGATGAGCAGAAAACATAATAGTATAGCCTATCTACTGGCTGCATAGTTTCCCTGAAACTCTACGGAAGCATCATCAGAAGCATAGCTGCTTGAGTGTATAACCCAATACCTATGGCAGGGTGCTACAGTGAACGGTCACAGTGTGTCCACTACATGTTCCTGTCATTTGTGTCACTCTTGTTTGTGTCCAATGCATGGTACAAATTTTCCAGCATAGGCCTTTTACAATAGCTAGAAGTGATTTGAGGTGGAGGATAGCATATCCTATTCAAGAAATTAGCTCCAAGTGTTGAAGGATGTTAGTAGTAGCTTTAATGTTGAATAAAACTGAAATATTGGAGAGAGTAGTATACTTAAAGTGGTCATCAGCACACCAGTAAATAGCGGAGTGCACTTCGAGATCAATGTTATTTTATATAGCAGTTTCGGTAGCATTACCAGGTAATAAACTCTGCAGAGGTCATTAAAATCACGGTATCCAGCTCGGGAACATGGTGGAGACAATCCACAATCATAAATACATCATACGCACCCTTGACGCACCAGATACGCACTTGACGCACTTGACGCATTGAATAATGCCTAATGCGTATACGCATCTATACGCACTTATACGCATCTGATGGCATCGGTAACGAGTGCGATCAAATGCGTATAGATGCTGATGCGATTAATTTGCGTTCATGCGTGAAATCATCCAAAGTACGACTTTCTAAGTTAAGAAAGTATACTTGAGAGCTGAGACGAGCCCTAGTCGTCAGCTAACAAGCTAGGCAACTATGTATGCGATTAATCGAGGATTGGACCAGGCGTCCTAACTATGTTTACCTGGGTCGATGGTAAACCATACACATCTTTGTATAGATGGCTTATGAGAACTTGGTCCTAACTCTCGAAAGTTAGCAGACTCACCCATAAACCGCCAAGGGTCTCATATATGAGCTAGTTACTTGCTTCGTATCAAGGGATCGAAGACCTGCGAGGCTATTTAACACGTGGCACTTATTCCAGTGGCTCTTATCGAGTCCTAACTTGGTTTCACCCGAAATGTTATTCGATGATACTGAGTACTTGTACCAAATGGAACGAAAAGCCAAAAGATATGAAATGACATGATATGATACGACTTAAGTGTCGATATATGCGACATACATTAAAAGAAATGTAATGAGAAGCTAGGATACTTCGGCACTCAACGGAGGAATGGTTGAGAGTACGTCCAAGTACGTTGGGCGAGCTAGGCCATAGTTCACAGGGACCGGTACCGACATTCCGATGCCAGATCAGTTATGACCCGTGTTACCAATGCGGAACTAGAAGCTGGAGTATATCCAAAGGTTAAAAGAATTATCAAGGCACTCTAAACCAACTCTGGACAAGTTAGCCGATCCGTTTAACCATCCGATCCGTCGGACCTTTTACTCGAAATGGAAGAATCCTACGAAAACTAGTTAGGAAGGACTATCCAGGTGATCGGTTTACCTGGGAGTGGAATTGGGGTCGACGTTTCAACATTTTCTTGAATATTGTTTGGAGTTTGAGGATTTAATATTATTTATTATTTTACGGTATATATACTCCGCACGTATGTATCCTAACTTTAGATTACCCAGTGCGGATCTCACCATACATTATATTTTGCTCAGTATCTGCCGGAGTGGGCGTCTGAGAAGTGCAAACCAGCGAGAAAACTCCTGTGTAGCCATAATAAAGAAAGAAAAGAAAAGATACGAAATTTGCCCGGTCAAGGTTGTGGTGAACTAGACTGCGTATATACCAAGTTGGAAAGTCGAGGTCGATTGCCCTAGCTCCCTCGCATTGTGCTAGTCCGGTTCAGGTTGTGGTGAACTAAACCGAGTACAAACCAAAGTTGTCCTATCTTCGTTGGGAAGTTGAGCCCTTGCCCCCCTTCGTTGATCTATCAAAGTCCATACGAGGAAGTTGAGCCCTAGCCCCTTCGTCACTGGCAAAAGTCCGTTTCGAGTTTGGTTTGAGTTAGGAAGGCCAGTGTGCCCCTACTTTGACTGAAAGCGATCCAAAGTTATACCAAAATCTAGTTAGGCTACACCGTAGTCGAACGCCGAAGCAGTTGAGCCCTAGCTCTGTGGATAAAGAAAGATAAAAGTGATAGATTCTTGCGGAACCCGCGTAACCTTTGACAAGCACACTCGCACCTTTATAAAATTGATAAGGCGGAACCCGTCCTAACTTACCTATTGCCCTAGCTCCCTCGCATTGTGCTAGTCCGGTTCAGGTTGTGGTGAACTAAACCGAGTATATACCAAAGTTGGAAAGTCGAGGTCGATTGCCCTAGCTCCCTCGCATTGTGTTAGTCCGGTTCAGGTTGTGGTGAACTAAACCGAGTATATACCAAAGTTGTCCTATCTTCGTTGGGAAGTTGAGCCCTTGCCCCCCTTCGTTGATCTATCCAAAGTCCATACGAG